>PVJC01003893.1:0-67198 GCA_004026665.1 Murina feae | reverse complement strand
CCTTTTCTAAATAAACCATTCAGGTCAGATGGCCTGTTTTCTGCGTTTAAAGTTCAGAAGCATAAGAAATATGGTCCATCGATGCTTACAATCCACAACAGGAGAAGAAGTGTTCAAAAATGCAACACCAGTGAAATAACTCATAGTAGACCTGTGAGATGGAACATCAGGTTGTTATTAAACTGATGATTTTTGGGGTAGGGTGTGGGGAATGATACAGGAAATCATTATGAGCAACTGTTGAGTGAAAGGAGCAGGTTAATTAAGGAGTCTGAGCCGTGGACACCATAATTGTATGCATTCATTTACACGGAAACAAGAGGACACATGGCAGGATGAATGTACACCAGATGAGCACAGTGGTTAGTAGGGCTAATGAGATGCAAAGCATTTTTAGGTCCTTTTGCATGCGTTCATGTACTATCTGAATTATTCCAAATAAGTTTCACCGTAAGTACCACTTCACAATAAGAAAAAATATCAATAAATAACTTTTGTAAAGGAAGACCTCCTGCTACGTTTTATAGGCAAAGAGGAAACTGCAGATTTGGGTCATGTGCGTCATCCAGTAGTCTGCAAGGAATTAAAGGAGTCACCCACATTCTTTAACTGCACCTCTGCCCCTCCTGTCATAGAAGGAGATGGGGTTGTGAAGTTCAAGATAATAAAAGCAACGAGTCCCAAATCATTCTGCCATTATTGACCACATGGCCTTGATCTCACAAGGTGTTCATTTCCTTATTTCTAAAATGAAGATGCATAGTTCAAAGTTTTGCTGTGAGGGCTCATTGAGAAACTAAGTTCGAAAGCCATTGGATAGGGCCTGCTCATAATTGGATTTCAATCGACATCTGGTATTTTACTTCATTCGCCCATTTAAAATGTGGGCTGGTGGCATTCGATGAGATAAGGTCTGAAGTGCATGCGTGTGCTGGAGGACACACAGGATACACTGAAGGCTGGTTCTCTTCCTCTCCTCTTGGGCTGTACCTGAACTTGACCTCCTGCTCAAGCCTTTGCTCCCTGCTGCCCTTTAGGACATAAGGCAGAGTAACGGAACAGCCTGCAGGAGGCAAAAGGGATGGGGGTGGGGGGGTGTGGCTGCAGCACCTTGGACTCCAGGAAGATACACCTTGCCTGTGCTCCAGGGACAGAGAGGCGGACACCTCACCTGGCCACTCCAGGCAGGCCAGTTCTGCACTAGGAAAAAAGGGCTGAACATTTTGTGAAAACATGCTCTAGTTTCCTCCCTTCCTTCCTTCCTTCCTTCCTTCCTTCCTTCCTTCCTTCCTTCCTTCCTTCCTTCCTTCCTTTCCTCATTAATTCTCACCCAAGGATATTTTTCCATTGATTTTTAGAGAGAGTGGAAGAGAGAGGGAAAGACAGAGAGAAACACTGATGTGAGAGAAACACAATTGGTTGCCTCCTTTAAGCACCCTGATCAGGGCCCAGGCTGGGGAGGAGCCTGCAACCAAGGTACATGCCCTTGACCGGAATCCAACCCAGGATTCTTTGGTCCACAGGCCAATGCTCTATCTACTGAGCCACACTGGCTGGAGGACAACATGCTCTAACATTATACACTTCTCATAGAGCTGCACTTAGAGGAGGACCGACGTTCGCCTGGTGAGATACAGTGAGGCATCTGGCATGAGGAGGAAGAGGGAATGTGGCCTTCATCCCACAGAAAGCAGTAACCACTCCAAGAACGACTGTGTCTCCAGGTGGAAAGTATCCCTTAGGGGTTGGGATCATCTCCCGGGCTGAACAGGGTCCTGTCACCGCAAGGACAAGGGCAAAGACAGCCAGTGGTCATTTCCCTCTGTGTTCCTGACAAACATCACATAGCTTTTCCCTTTCCTCTTCGTGTTTATTGAGAAGCCATCGACTTGAATCGCTGTGCATGTATAAAGTGCACAGCATGGTGCTGTAACTTACATGTATTGTGGATGCTTATCACAGTGGGTTTAGTTAGCACCCATCATCTCACATAGGCACAATAGAAAGAGAGCTCCTAGGACCTCCTCTCCAGCACACAGCAGTGTCGGCCATAGTCCTCACGCTGCCATTACATCGCTGCCACTTAACTTCTCTTACCACTGGATGTAGTTTTTCAATTGCAGTCGAGGCAGGAGAGAGAAAACAAATTACGCCTGAGCCCTGGCTTTAGGCCAATAACTGTCACTTGCCAATTATTCACGGAGCTCCTACTATGTTTCTGAGACTCGGGTTCAGGCATGTGATGTGCAAGGCAGATGAAGACGCCAGCACTAAGAGGAGCTTCAAGCAGGCATGGGAAATAGAGAGTTATCACCAAACACAATCAATCAGTATGTTTTCTAGCTCGATAGAAAGAGGCAGGTGTTCCCTAAAAAGAACAAATAACACGGGCTGGGGAGGAGGGAGAGTAGTGGGGAGGGAATTGCGACTTAAACTCCGGGGCCACACGAGGTTTCATTGAGAAGGTGACATCCGAGCAAAGACTGGAAAAGGTGGACAACTAGCCAGGAGACCACAAGGAAAAGAGGGTGCCAGGCAGGGGAAGCAGGCGCCCCGGGGGCAACCTGTCTGAGATATTCAGGGGAGAGTGAGGAGGCCGCAGGGCCAGCTCCAAAGAAACAGACAAGGGAGGAGCAGAGAGATGAGATCAGAGAGGAAATGAGGGGATGTTTCGTGAAAGGCCTTGCAGGTCATGGTAAAGATTCTGGCTTTTTCTCTGATTGCAATGGAGAGCCATCATAGACTTCTGAGAAGTGACATGACCTAATTTATGATTTTTGAAGGAACACATTCTCTTCTCTGCTGAGAACGAAGTGAATGGGGCCCCCATGTAGACATAAGTAGACTTGTATGGAGGTTGCAGCGGTAACCCCTCAAAGTAGGCAGTGATCTCTCTGGGTTGTTCCAAAGTGGTTGTAACTTACCCATGATCACATCATTAAGAAGGGACTAAATGGAATTTTGATTTGCATCACCCCTTCTCTCCCCCCGACAAGCCCATACTTTTTGAAAGGCAATGACTCCTGCAAGAGAAATTAGTTCACTTATTTCCCCCTTATATTCTTTTTGTTTTATTCCTGTAACCTAGTTTGTGTTAAGCTCAATACCAAATCATAGAGAAATAAAACTACAAAGAACTCACAAATCTGGCCTCCCTTTCAACAACTTTATTGTTATTATTTTATTGATTTCAGAGAGGAAGGGGGAGGGAGAGAGAGAGATAAACATCAATGATGAGAGAGAATCATTGACCTGCTGCCTCGTGCATGCCCTATACTGGGAATCAAGCCTGCAACCCAGGCATGTGCCCTGACTGGAATCGAACCATGATCTCTTGTTTCATAGGTTGATGCTCAACCACTGAGCCATGCCATCCGAGCCCAACAACTTGATTAGGATTGAAGGCAATCAGGAGGAGACACTTGGTGTTGAACCCAAAATGGGGACTTAGAAAAGATGAGCTTGAAGCAATAAGAGAAGGGAATTCAAAGAAAATGTGGGAGATTTTGTTAGGGGCAGAAATAGAATATTGGGGACCAGCTATAACTAGGAGAAATATTAACCATGCTTTGTTAACCGCCATTGTTTTGTAACCTGGCTGGGAGTCGAATGCGAGAGACCTGGGAGCCCATCTGGAAATGTAGCCCATCCTCCACATCCGGGAGCAGTCTGTTATCGTGGAGAGATTATCAACCTTGTTGCAGAAACCAGAGCCACCAGCCCTTTGAAACCTCCCAGCCCTTTGCACACTCGCAGGCCTTTGCAAACTCCCAGCTTGCATCACCTATCAACTGCCTATTCTGCATACCCATTCTTACCCCCTTTGCCTACCTCCTCAGGCAATCTTTGTCCTTCTACCCAATGGAAGCAGCTGGCTTACGGGGAGGGGGTGGGAAGAGCAGATTTTTGTGGATGACCTGCTGCTCTCACATGCTGCCGGCAGCATTGGAACACTCATATCTGATTCAACTCTGTCTCTGCTTCATTGGCTCAAGCAGTGACAGGCAGCTCGGATCCTTGATTGTCCACGTACAAGATGACAAAGAAGGCCTCTGACGGTTGTAAAACATCAAGGCATACAAGATGTATGAGCAGAGTATCTCCCAGCCCTTTCAGCGCCCCCATTCCCACCGCATCCCAAGTGAACTTAAAGCCGTGCGCCCCAAGGTCCTTGTACATGTTTTGCCCCCTTTACACTCTGAGCTCCTCGAGAACCATCCTTCTGGATCTTATTCACCTTTGCAACTTCAGCATCCTGTCTAATGCCCGGCTTGGAGTCCATGTGAAATGGATATACAGAGGATACATGACTTAAATGCCAGATATGCAAGCATTTGTATCTAGAGTTTCCCTGAAGGAACATTCTGGAAAGAAGAAAAATAATTTGAGTGAAAATGAAGCATCTTGTTATTCTACTTGAACATGAAGGGTAGCAGATTTCTGTGGACATATTTGCATATCTCTTTCTTAAATAGATGGGCCAATTTACATACATTTTTCTATTCCATTCAAAGAAACTTGCTGTCAGTATGCAAATTACTCAACAAATTGAGTTCTCCTTTTCCTCTTGGGATTTATACTTAAATATGTATATTTTATGCAAATTATCTCCATATTCCAATGGTGCCTTTCAACGGCCTATATGATTTTTTATGAAATTATATAATTATATATGCATCATCTATATGCTTATGTATGACATATGTTCTGAACTTTTATTAATCAAAGAAGCCATATCCTTACAATTTAGTATAAAAAGTTCTGACTTTGAAAAGTTTCTTCATGCACTGCTGGTGGGAATGCAGACTGGTGCAGCCACTGTGGAGAACAGTATGGAGTTTCCTCAAAAAATTAAAAAATGGATCTCCCCTTTGACCCAGTGATCCCACTTCTGGGAATATATCCCAAGAAACCAGAAACACCAATCAGAAAGGATATATGCACCCCTATGTTCATAGCAGCACAATTTACCATATCTAAGATTTGGAAACAGCCTAAGTGCCCATCAGCAGATGAATGGATTAGAAAGCTGTGGTACATCTACACAATAGAATACTATGCTGCTGTAAAAAGGAAGGAGTTCTTAGCATTTGCAGCAGCATGGGTGGAGCTGGAGAACATAATGCTAAGTGAAATGAGCCAGTCAATGAAAGAAAAATACCACATGTCCTCACTCATCTATGGATAATAATAACCATTATAAACTGGTGAACAAAAATAGATACAGACGCAGAGCAGCACCAATCAGACTGTCAAATTACAGTAACAAGGACAGGGAGGGTTGGGGGGTAGTGTAATAGATCAACCAAAAGACTTTTATGCATGCATTTAAGCATAACCAATGGACACAAAACACTGGGGAGTAGGGGAGGCTGGGGGAAGGGCAGGGGGAAAAGATATATGTACTAATCTTTGTAATACTTTATGTAATAAAAAATGAAAAAATAAAAATAAAAATAAAAAATATGTACAGGGGAAAAAAGTATTAAAAAAAAGAAAAAAAGTTTCTTAATCTAATTGCATGTTATTTTTATTACTATTACTGCTACAATTGCTGCTTGTTTGTATAAGAGGTCAGCGAGCACAGGGACCAGCCAGCTGGGTTCAAATCCCAATTCGGCCTCATGGTGACCTGGGTCACTGAATACCACTTTAAAAGGGGGACAATAACAAGAACCTACCACTCACGGTTGCTGTGAAGATTAAATGAGTCCATCTACATTAAATCTTAAAGTAATTCCTGGAATATTCATTATGAGCATCATTCAGAGTCTATAAGATAAGTATTTATGACCTCAGGCAGGTCACATAACATCCCCAAGCTCCCCTATTATCTTTTATAAATAGAGGCATTTGATATCTACTTTGCAAGCTGTAGTAAGAATTAGTGTGAAAAGATGCATCCATGAGGGTCGGTTACTCACTGAATTATATTTCTTCCTAGTTTTAAAATTGTGTGCATTGTTCATTTATCTATGAAAAATTTTGCCCACATTGAGCCACAGAAACACTCTCTAACATCATTTCCACCAATTATTTTTAATGGAATATGCAAATAGTATTTCCAGCCTCTGATTTGTGTTCTCTCGTTTTCTTTGCTTTGCTTTTCTTTTGTAGCTTCCTAAGCTGAAAAATCAATCGGATTTTACTTAGTTCCAGCCATTCAAAGGGCACAGGACGCTGGGATTGCCATCCTCATGCAATGTCAGGGACACTATCAGATGCAAATGAAGTTTGGGCTGTGTGCAGCCATTTTTCTTTCACAGAAGCATCCCTGGAATCTCCATCCATCAGCGCTGACATTTCAGGGCATGAGATGGGAGCCCTGGCCCAGCTGTGCTTCACACTCACGTGTGTGATGCGCTGCTTACACTCTGAGACACGGTGTTCTAACCCATGAAGTGGGGATGCTGGCGGCTACCACACAGCATTTAATGAGGACTCAATGTGATAATGCACTCACTGTGCCTAGCATAGTATTTGGCATAATAATGTTCAGAATTCTTTTGATGATGATCATGATGATGGTGATGGATTTTGCCTGCGGTCCATTGTCATCAAAGGCTTCTTTTACCCTTAAGACATCTTCAGGAGCCCTTTCGACAATCCTGCCATTTTTAACATAAACCTTCATCGTGGGGTGTAAAGTCTGATTCTTACCAAAAGTGAGAAAATCTCTCATTATGAGCTTCACAAGCTGACATTAAAAATAGCCTTGCCAGTCAGTAAATGACTAGAAACCAGGCAGCATCCTGGACTCACTTGGGAAGCAGGGAGAAGGGGGAAGGGGGGTGGTCTATAGGCACATGGGTGTTCTCCTGGTGGCTGAGCTCCGAGAAGCCAGGGACTCTAGCTTCTTTACTCATCACAGCCCATGTGGCATTCGTCTTTCACCTGGATTACTGAAATACCTAAGTCCTTTTTCCTTTTTGGCTACTTTTCTTAAATTTATCCTCCATAATCAAACTAACGGACTTATGTTCGTGTCCTAAAGAAAGCCACCATGCTCCCCGGTAGCATGAGGAAGGAAAGACAAACTCTTTGGCATGTCACATGAGGTCCTCCATGACCTTGGACTTGCCTCCCAACTTGATTTCCTGCCACTACCAAACCTCACATCCTACAGCTCATCCACCTTAAGGTTCATCCTCTACAATGCCCCTGAACATGGGATTCTGGACTAATTCTCTAGACTGGCCTTTTCTTCTGCAGTTCAGTAAACCACCTTCAGCCTCTACCCCGGGGTACACAGGTATCATGCACTCTGACAAAGCCAAAGTGGCCTGCCAATCCCCAAGCACACAGAATGGCCTGGAGTGTTCATCCCCCTCAACTTCATTATAAAAAGTGTGACCTCATCTTCCAGACCCTGTTCAAATATCACTTTCTTGGGAGTGCATTTCCTGACTCTCCCTGGCAGAATCAATTGTGCACTGAGTGTTCCATCAATATTTGGAGCTCACTTTGACTATAACACTTGTCACATTATATTGCGGATGCCTGATGCATGTCTTCACCATCCCAGTATCTATGCTTCTAGGGGGCAGCCCCTAGAAGACAGAAACTTCTGGTTCATCTTTACTAGTTCCTGTCACATAGAAAGCATTAAAAATAAAGTTCAGAGGCAAAGAAGGTGAGTGGCTTTCATCAGAGAGCTCTCCCAACAACTGCACATATAAAACTAGAGGCCCGGTGCACGGGATTCATGCACTGGTAGGGGGTGGGGCTTAAAGGGGTTGGCCTGCTATGGGAGCACCACTCATCCTGGTCAGTCAAGCGGCGCTCCCACTGTGGGAGTGCACTGACCACTGGGGGCAGCTCCTGCATTGAACGTCTGCCCACTGGTCATCAGTGCGCATCCTGGCGACTGGTCAACTGGTTATTCTCGTCATTCTATCATTTGGTCGCTGGGATTTTATTATATAGGATTGTTTTGCCTGAAAGTATTTGGTGCTACCATTAAAAATCACCAGAAGGGTACCCTGGCCGGTGTGGCTCAGTTGGTTGAACATCATCCCAGGCCTGGGTTGTGGGCTCAATCCCCAATATGGGATGTGCAGGAGGCAGCTGATTGATGCTTCTCCCTCACATCGATGTCTCTCTCTCTCCCTCTCCCTTGCTCTCTCTCTAAAATCAATAAAAACATATTTTTAACAAATTGCCAGGAGGGTATATAACCATAGTGATAATAAATAAGGCTGGAATAAAATTTGGAATAATTTGGGATTGATAAAAAAAAAACAGTGTTGACTATGCAATGAAATTTCTAATGAAATGAGCAATCAATTTAAATTAGGTACTATTCATTAAAAAAATGTGGGAGCACTTTGGGAAATAGTTGAAGAGGAGCTTACTTGGGAAAAAGATCCTGGAAGCTTTCATATCTGAGAATGACAGCTCTTAGAATACGATGAGGACTTAACGGTCTATGACAAAGGAACACAGGTCCAGCACGGTGGACCTTCAACTCATGGTTGTTGACTGATACAGTCATTCAAAAAGTGTGGCATATCATTGTTTTTAGTTTGTGTTGTGCATGTTAACTGCTTTAACCCAGTCAACAATAAATATTCCAAGAATCACTCTGAAAACATTCATTTCTTAAATATTCTATAAAACGAAGTATCAGCCATTCATTTTGTCTCCGTGATCATATTCACCACTATTGTTTAGACATCAAGGAACTGAGTTAAAATCTGGCAGCCGAGGATTGCAATCCTATCTCTGCTACCAGCTCATTTTCCTCCAGGATCTCACTTTACCCTCTTGAACCAGATGAGATAAAAGTTAAAGTATATTAAGTGCTTATTATGCTCCGGGCACCCATGCAAGCACTTTGTATATTAACTGATGCCGCCTTCATAACAATTCCGTGAGGTAGTTACTGCTGTATCTGCATTTTCAGGTGAGGAAACTAGGGCATTGAGGGGCTGATCGAGTTTCCAAAAATCGCAGCAACTGGGACTGGAGAAAGCAGGGTCTTTCAGCAGTTCATTTAGTTGCAGAATCCACAGGCATCAGTTCTAGTGGCCCCCACGGCAGGGCGGTGGGAAGTGGCCAAAAGGAAGTGCATTGTCTTCAAGAATTTAAAAAAACAATAAACCTCGCTGGACGTCAGTCTGCTTTTATCATCAGTGTCCACTTGGGACTCTGAACATGAGGGAGCAAATACACATCCCCCCAAAGTATGTGTTGTTCCAAGTTCTCAACAATGGCTGTTACTCCTGTTGAGTCCTGCTAATGTTTACATAAGTGTCAAATGGACACGTTTATTGCCCATTAATGAAATGGAAGTTGATCCAAAGAACTCCCCTGACGCAGGCTGACCCAGCTGCACACATTGATTTTGAAAGCAGGTTTACAATGATCTGAAATCATTTGCGCTCACTGCAGGTGCTGGTGTGGCTCATATCCGCAACCCCTGTGGGGGGACATCGTCCTCTATTTAAGCAAAGGTGGGAAGTAAATAACGGTGCCCAGTGAGAGCAGAGGTGAAGAACTGTGTGGGCTCAAGGGTGCCATTCTGTGGGGCTACTCAGCCTACTTATTTCTGTGTAGGAGTTTAAACGAGGAGACGGGGTTTGAAATGCCAACTACGATATTTGTATTAGGAAACTGCAAAGTTTAGTTCATAAATAAAATATATCCCTCCCATATCATGGTTATCACTAAAAATAATTCTGGCCTAGGACAGAAGGAGGTGTCAAAAACAGCTCTGCTTAGGGTGTCAATCAAGTCTGCTAGTTCTGCCACTTCACTCCCTGAGCGTCTAAGGACAAATATGCACTCTCAGAGTCCTACCTCATCCCCAAATGCCACTGTTTATGACTCTATCAACTCTCACTCTTCCTATTTCTGGACTGAGGCAGCTCAAAGGGCCTGAGATCCTTCTACAAAAAGGAGCAGGGGATAAATAATCCGTTTACACTGGGTCCCTCCACCATCGCCTTCATCGTATTGTGATGCTTCCTTCTTCACTGTGCTTCTCAGAAATGGGGTTGCCAATGTTCCTTTGTAGCTTTGACCCCCTAAGTCCTTCCCAGCTTCATTTCATCCCAGTAAACTCTTGCATTTTCCCCGGATGTATCATCATTTCCTCACCACATCTGCCTGTTTCTCCCTCCACCTGCAGAGCCTTCCTCTCTGATCCACCTTGATTGCTGGAGAAATTCCTCTCTTCCTGAAGGGAATGGGTATTTCCTCATTGAACACTTACTACCATCTCCTAAGGCTTGTTTACACATCTGCTTCCCCTTCTTCCATCTTAAAAGTGACCCCTGAAGCTCAGGAAGAACTAACTGTCTCAGTGTTTTTGGACCTATGAGGCCCACACAGAGCCTAGCCCCCCGGTATGACCGCAATAAAATATCGAGCTCACAAATGCAGGATTGAGGCTCATATCTTCTGACTACTTAGATTGAAGGCCCTAAAGAAGCATATGATGCTTAAAATAATGGGGCGGGGTGGGTATCCAAGCCTGGGCTTCCTAGAAAACAGTTGGAGGCTAATCTTAACTGCTAACTTTTTTTAAAAAATCTATTTTTATTGATTTCAGAGAAGGAGAGAGATAGAAACATCAATGATGAGAGAGGACCATTGATCAGCTGCCTCCTGCACGCCCCCAACTGGGGATGGAGCCCACAACCCAGGCATGTGCCCTGACTAGAATGGAACCGTGACATCCTGCTCAACCACTGAGCTCAGCCGCTGAGCCACACTGGAACTGCTAACTTTTAATGGGGATGTAATGCCAAGCATAAGAGAGAGGAACGAAGCGAAGAGAGCAAGAGGGGAGCAGGGAAAACCAACATAAAGTGGGCACTACTCCTTGGTCAAGATTCAGACACAAGTAAAGGGAGAGGGGTGACTGTCACAGGGATGTCCCTGGAAACGCCGAAGGGGCCATCGTGTCTCACTGCTTCAGAAAGAAGAAGGGTGAGCACTTTATCTCCCAGCTCCTTCCTGTCTCCTGACTCTCCTGGTCCAAATTTGCCCCCCTGGCCATCAACTCCACCCAGCTTCTCCGCCAGCCTCTTCGGGAAGCCAGAACCTCTTGGTTCTGGTGGGGTCAGACCTAGGCTCTGTTGCTACCACAAAGCTCACCATTGCAGACACCCGGAAGGCCATGCTGAAGCCTGGCTCTGCCCCCCCCCCCCACCCGCAACCTGGGGAGGCTGCGCTAGGACGCAGGGATGGAGATAGTCAGTGTTGACTGCTGCAGACATGGTAGGAGCCACAGTCAGAAAAGGGGCAAATGACTGAAAACACCAATTATACAGACGGGATCCACTAAAAAATTAATGGTAAACAGCAGCTGAAATGTTCTGAGCATTTACACTGGCTCAGTTCTGGGCCCTGGAGCCACAAGGGTGAGCCAAAAAAAGGAAAAAAGGGCAGAGTCCTACTTCCAGCGGTCTGGCAGGAAAAATGGACATTAAGCAAATAACTGCCAAATAAATGAAAAATGGCCAATTTGTAAAGCACAAGCAAGAAAAAGTTCTGCCATCTTCTCCGAGCCTGTGATAGGAGCCTTGACTAAATCAGGGGTTCAGGGAAAGATTCTCTGAGGATATAACAATGAAGTGGAGGTGCTGAGAATGAACAGGAGTGATAGTGGTGAGGAGGGAGGGGAAGGGAGAACGGAGACAAAGGACCCATGGGCAGCGAGGAGGTGAACGGGATGAAGGTGATGGCTGGGCAGGTAGAGAAGGAGAGAAAGGCCGAGGCTGGGTAAAGGGAAGCCCTGGAGTACATACTGGGGATTTCTGTCTTAACCCTAAGACCAACAGGAAGCTACCAGAGAGGGTTAGCAGATTTGATGTCCGTTAAATTGCTACCCAGATTAGCACTGCCAGAAGAACACGCTGACAGTGAAGAAGAGAATGAACAAAAGAAAGGACAGGGACACCAATTAAAAAGCGATTGTAACCTGGACTGAGGAAGTAACAGCGGGGTTGAAAGAAAAAGACTTGATGGATGAATCACGATGACAAGACACCTTACAACGACAGGCGGGACAGGGCTGCATGTGA
The DNA here is from genome assembly GCA_004026665.1 of Murina feae. Taxonomy (NCBI): domain Eukaryota; kingdom Metazoa; phylum Chordata; class Mammalia; order Chiroptera; family Vespertilionidae; genus Murina; species Murina feae. Next base: position 55,166 of record PVJC01003893.1, on the reverse strand, counting down.
TAATAACCCTCGCTTTACACCCTGTCACACGCGTCCCGGAGACTGTGGGTTAGCTGTGGCTCAGACTGTGTTTGTTCTCAGCACATGGCTTCACACGTTCCCAGGTGGCAGACCTTTCCGTACCCTCTCTGACGCCTGGTGAGCTCTCTTTCCCAGCAGGCAGGTGTTCCTCTGCTCCAGCAGAAGGATTATTCTTTCATTTCTTCTCCTGATGTTTAGTGACCTATTAACACGAACACCTGACAGACACGTTCCCCAAGAAGACATACAAATGGACAACAGATATGTGAAAAAATGCTCAATCTCACCAGCTACTAGAGAAACACAATCAAAACGACAATGAGATACCACCTCACACCTGCTGGAATGGCTAATCTCAACAACACAAGAAATAACAAGTGTTGGAGAGGATGTGGAACCCTCACTCACTGCCGGTGGGGAGGAAAATTGGCACAGCTGCTATGGAAGTTCCTCAAAAAATTAAGAATAGAGCTTCCTTATGACGCAGTGCAACACACTGATGATGCATTATAGAACTGTACACTTGAAACATAAACAATGTTAATAACCAGTGTCACTCCAATAAATTTAATTTAAAAACAAAACAAAATAAAAGGCTGGTTCTCCTTTTTTTAAAAAAAGAAAAGACGAACTGCCTGGGTTTCTGGAATTATGCATTTAAAAACACATAAAAATAAGGATGGTGAACATATTAACAATTGCCAATACCATCATCAATAACCTACTACTACTGGTCACAGTTGGATTCCAGATCAGGGCACACGCCCAGGTTACAGGCTTAATCCCAGTAGGGGACATGCAGGAGGCAGCCAGTCCATGATTCTCTCTCATCATTGATGTTTCTGTTTCTCTCTCTCTCTCTCTCTCTCTCTCTCTCTCTCTCTCTCTCTCTTTCTCTTTCTCTCTTTCCTTCTCTGAAATCAATAAAAAACTATATTTCTTAAAAAGCTAAAATATATATAAAAAGCTAGAAATATGTCATCTTAATTTTGGATAGAGAGACGCATCTCCCTTCTTGAGGAACTCTGCCTGGGTGTGCAAAGCATGGGCCAGGAGCAAACGAGAGGGACCATGCACAGTGTGCGCCAAGGTAGGCAAACCTCTTCACCTCCCTACTTCCTCGTCCTCATCCTTACAAAGATGGACCACAGTCAGCCTTAGTCATTAGGGTGTTGCAAAAGCCAATGAAGCGTTTTCTTTTCAAATAATCTGTAAACCACTTAGAACAAGTGACCATTATTATTACCACAATAGGAAATTATAGAAGAACTATGGAGTGCATCCCAATGCAGTGTGGGATTTTTTTCCTCTTACTGTAACAGGAAATATGATACCTAAATGTAGTAGTAGAGAAAAATTTAGTAATGCTTGTAGTCGAGTTCATTAAATTTTCTTATAAAACATAATTATGATAAAGGAAAATAGAGAGTATTGTGAAAGATACTAAATATTCAACCTGTATGAAACATCCAAAAAAATCCCATTAAATTTCTAATAGGCCACTTGAATTCGCTTCTTGATAACTTTTATTTTATAGTGGATTCTATGCTAGAATTGGCCCCACACAATTTCTGATTAATACTTTTTAATGAGGCTCTTTTCAAAGTTTTAATAGTCATCACAACTAAAAACCGTCTTTGTACAAGGAGATAATAAAACGTAAAAGCACTTTTCAACCATTCAAAATTTGTGACAGCTGAAATTAAATTTACAGAAGCAAAAAGATCTTTCTCTTCTTTCATTGACAAAAGTGTTAAAGAAATGCCTTGTGATGAATGAATGGATTTCATATGCAATCAAACATTTTCATACAGAGTGTCTCAAAACAAAGCAGGAATTTTCGTTTGGGAACATACATGAACTCTTAAGGTGCTGTCCTCTCCAACTAGTTTGGACTAAAAGATTACAAGATAACTGTCCTTAAAAGAGCTTGTCAAGCCCAGCCGGTGTGGCTCAGGGGTTGAGCATCAACCTATGAACATAGACCTACTACTTGTCAGGGCTGGATTCCACGTCAGGGCACATGCCTGGGTTTCGGTCTTGATCCCCAGTAGGGGGCATGCAGGAGGCAGCCGGTCAATGATTCTCCCTCATCATTGATGTTCCTCTCCCTCTCTCTCTCTCTCTCTCTCTCTCTCTCCCCCTCCCTCCCTCCCTTCCTCCCTCTCCCTTCCTCTCTGAAATCAATAAAAAACTATATATTTTTTAAAAGCTAAAAATATGTAAATAAAAGAGCACATCAACAGCAAACAGAACAGAAGTGGCCAACATCTGTGAAAACAGAGACTTGTGCTGGCCCTGGAACTGTGGCTCCCAGACCTTGCAGAAGCCGCCTCCTACCCACCCTCACCCCTTGGCCTGCAGGCTGTGCTCCTAGAGCACCCAGAGCATGAACTACTCCCTCAAATCCATAGTCATCTGGCCACAGAGGGCTGAAAAGCGCTCCGAGTGCAGGGCTCCCAGACACATTTCACATTAAACAGAACAGAAGAACCAGGGTTGCTAATTCCGGTCACCACCTGCAGTGGCCCCATTTGTCCTCGGTCATCAGCCCCAACTCTTTGCCCTAAAGCTCCCATGAGTCTGTGCAGCCGATGGTCATGGGATCCTGGCACCTACAGAGGTCCATATGACAAACGGCCCCAGCAATGCATCCCATTCAAACTGTATTCTGAAAAATTCTAGTTAAAGAACCTCTTCCACCCTCAGTAAGAGGAAGACAAGAGTGTGTGTCTATGAGAAACTCACAAACCCCATGTGAGCACAGCAGGCGTGCTGGCATTCCCAATGGGTGGTGATGGCTCCAATAAACAAGCCGTGCCGTGTCCACAAGTTACGCAGTGGAACACAGCTCTGCCTCCTGAACTTGTCTACACAATATGGCCATTTTAACTGGGGTGAACAAAACTGAGCTTCTGAGTGAAAGGTGAACGCGAGTCAACAGAGCACATTGTACCTAGGTGGAAAGTAATGGCCAAGGATGCAGTTGCATCCAAGTAACACCACAGAGACGGATCAGTCCAAGTGAAGCTCATGCCTGCTCCATAGCTCTCAGCAGGTTGGCGGGTTCAGCATCACTGAGCTGGCTTTTGTGTGGCGGGCAGTCATCAGGTGGACATCGGGGTCCATTACAAATCCATTGGTAATGTCCCTTAAAAAGCGGGTACCTATTTCTTCCAAGGAAAGAAACCATCTCTATTTCTTTTGTTAAGTTTTCCTGCCCAGGGTATACCTTAAAAATATGAATCAGGAGAACGAAATTTCCCATCAATTATCTTTCATGGGGCCTTAGACACATCACTGACACATCTGTGGGTTATTCATCTATCTGTTCATCTATCAACCAAAACCATGCACTATAGTATGCATGTGGCCACATAACTCTAAAATTTTAGAATTTCTTCTTCATTTCTTTATGTTGCTCGATGGATTAGCACTATGCTACTCAGGGACTATGTGTCTTACTAGATGTAAAACGCCATTCAGATTATCTCTGGAAGTCAAGAAAAGAGCCCGGCCGTGTGGCTCAGTTGGTTGAGTGTCACTCCATTCACCAGAAGGTTGCTGGTTTGATTACTGGCCAGGGCACACGCCTGGGTTGTGTGCTCGATCCCCAGTGGGGGCGTGCAGGAGGCAGCCGATTGATGTTTCTCTCTCAGTGATGTTTGTATCTCTCTTTCCTCTCCTTTCCTCTCTCTAAAATCAATAAAACCCTTAAAAAAAAGAAGAAGAAAAGAATGACATAAAAAGATGCAAGCTTTAGGTGATGTGGGCAGGGGGCATGCACACACACATATACACGCTGGGGCGGGGGGGGGGGGGGAGATTGCACACAACACTAACAACTATTTAGAAATGTCAGGAGATGTCAAGACCTGTAGTCGCTGGTACTAACCACCTGTGTTTGGGGGGGAGGAGACGGCTGTCTGTGCATTTAAACTGCCTTCAAATTAGGATTCAGGGCCATTTATACAGAGGAGCTTTGTCACCTCCCCGAAAATAAAACCCTACCAGTTCCACAGGAGCTAGCTAGTGATCATGAGCAAGTTACTTAGTTTTCCTGCAACTCGGTTTTGCAACTGGTAACCAAGAGCATCGGGGCCACGGTAACATGCCAGCCACAGCCCCTGGGACCACAGCCCCCGCGTGCTCACCTTGGCAGCAGTGCCCCTTCCCTTCATCAGGTCTTGGCCTTCAACCCCTTTTCCCCAGAGAAACTCATTTTCTCCCCGATCCAGACCAAGTTTAACTTGATGTTATCATACAGATCCACCTGGTGCTCTCCAACTCCCCACGCCAGAACAGGGAAGCGTTTGCTCTTAATTCACAACAGAAAACCTTTTCTTTTTTATTTTGAGAAGGGGAGGGGGGAAGGGAGGGGTTTATTTTCTCCAAAAGACGAAGTCTAACACTACAAAATAAATAATAAACGCTTACCTGTGACAGAGACGTCACGTGGATATCTTTTGGAATAGGTATTACTGTATTGCTAGTCTTCCCAATTTTCAGATGAGGATACTGAAGCGTCAAGGCACAGAACTACCAAGGGAAGCCGGAATTTGAAACCAGATCCTGCAACAGGACTTTGTGAATGAAGGACAGATTTTGGGTGCCGGTCCTGGCAGGCAATCCCTTTAGCCTCTCTGTGCCTCCCGCCTTCAAATATCAGGGTGTGAGTCTCTAAGACCCCTTCCTGCTGTAAGTCACTGGTTAATTATCACCACAGCATACAGTATTTCTTAGAATATCAGATGCCACTAATTATAAAACACTCCATTATTTAATGCATCACTAAGAAAGGAAAAATGCTACTGATTGCACTATAAAGAATGCTTTTTATCACTCTAGAATTTTTATTTTATACTTACTGAAAGAGCATTTTTAAACAGCAAAATACAGACTTTAACAGATATCACACTTGGAAATACATAAAAAGAAAATATAGGTGACATAAATTGGGAAATAAATTCCTGAAACTTTCAAAGTGATTGTCTCCTGAATAACTTTCCCACTCAGAGTCACCAGTGCCCAAATTTCCCAGAAAATACCATCTTCTGTGCCATCAAGAGCATCATCTCATCTCTCTCAAGTGTTCTCCCAAGCTGCTCACCCTCATTCCTCAGGCTTTAATTCCGGCACTTTCCAGATCTTACTGATGATGTGAACAGAAGGGTTTGTAGACAACCTCGGGGAGATATAATGTCAAAGGCTAGACATTATAATGTCTGTGGTCCTTTGTCAAATTGAGGGCCAGAGACAAATGGGCCTCCTATGTTGGGACCCCACTCAGGGCCACTGCGCCCACCCCAAGTCACCCAGAGGAAGTTGGTGGGGTCCTAGGCTCAGGGCACATGGAGAGGTCATAACCAGCTGTGGAGCCATCGGTCTCCCCAGGAATTGAGGCCAAAGAACAGAGCTTTATTTGTGACGACCTCCTTCCGGGTTCCACAGCCACAATGTCTAGACACTGTTTGTTGGCAATCCCACGGGGGCTTGTAAGGAGTACACTCACGTCTAATTAATCAACCTGCCTAATAGTGTGCGCAGTCGCCAGGGAGTATCCACAGCGGTAATGAAGACAAAGGGCACCAGATGGTCCCTCTGATCCTAACTCAGGCTACTCTGTGTGCCCTCCCTGATCGTCCCCTGTCTTGTCTGACTCCTCCCAGTCCCCACTCATTTTCTATGGCACCTCTGGGCATCTTTCCTCCTGTGATTTGGTGGCACATGGACTTTAACGCCTCTGCTGACACCATGTCCCATTTCTGAATCATGCAGAGGAATGGGGCCTCGGTTTCCTCATGTGTCCTATGGGGGTATAGATGTCTACCTTGCGGGGTGGTTGTGCAGATTCAATACAATAAAGTATGTGGATGTGCCGGGTTCACGCTGAGTAAGTGCAGGCTACCCTTTCTCCTTCTCTCCCTCCTGTCTTCCTCAACCCTCCTATTCTTCCTTTTCTCCTTCCATATCAAGTTCTTTTCAAATCCTTTGCCACCCTTCCTCCCACCTCCTCCATCCCTCCTTCCTCTTTCTTATCACTTACTTTTTCTTTCCTTCTTTATTTCCTCTTTATTTCTACGCTACCTTTTGGCCTATCCCCTGCCGATTTTTTTGCATTAAAAAAAAAAGAGCGACATAATCATATTTTTAAATTTAGAATGCTCCCAGCAGCTGGAGAAAGGAGGCGGACTACAAGGAGACATGTTCCATCTACTGAAACATCTGGGTGAGAGGATGGAGCCAGAAATAGGAAAGATGCAGTGGGAGAGGAGAGGGGAGGCGGGAGGGGGAGGAAGGCTGTGATCTCCCTGGTCAGTAGTCCATAGGCCTTGTTTTGGGAGTGGATGGGGCATTTTTCTGTGACGCACCAAACCATCCCAGGTGCTTCATGTGAATTACCTTTAGGCTTCACAAAACCTGGCCAAGTGGTTATTTCCCTAAGATGAAAGCTGAAAATTTTTAAGTAATTTGGTCAAGGTCACAGAGCTAGCACCTTGCAAAGTCAGAGCTAAGAATAAGTCCTGCTGACTACAGAATCCCCTCTTTTCACTAAACCACAGCCTCAGGTAACGATTCCAGTTAGAATCTCAGACTAGACCAGGCACTTCCAAACTTTTTTTTTTTTTTTTTACTGCAATCTGCATTAAGAAATCCACTGTAAATTGGGGCCTGTACCATGTGCGTGTGTGTGTGTGTGTGATGTTACCCAGATCTAATAGATTTTGATTGTTAATGAGAGTACAAATATCAAGTTGGATGTAAGAAATACCATGTTAAATTGCACTCTCTGATTTGTGAATTTCAGATAATGTCATATCAAGAGTTTAATAAGGCCTTTTCCTGAAATTTTATCAAACTTTCTTCTGTTCTTCAGAGAGAAGAATCTGGCTGTTGAAGAATGCCTTTGTATAGAGTAGCAAGACATAATTATTCTTAAGAGTCTTCCTTACTCTCTTTAATTAATATACTTTTTAAATGCCATTGGAGACCCTCAAGTTGATTTCACAACCTACGGTTTGGTTGGAACCAACAGAGCAAACCCCACTGACCGGGATGTGTGAATCTTGTGCATTTAGTGTCTATGGGTCATGTTCTGAGAAGTTAACTTTGCAATTTGCTTTTGTGGGCTCCCTATTTTCCCTCCCTTCATCCCAGCTCTCTCTAAATCACCTCCAGGAAGGAGGAGCAGGACGCAAACGTTATCTTTCCATCTTCTGTTTTCACAAAATCACAATCCCCAAAGAGATCTTTGAGATCTTAGAGTTACAGAGGGTAAGAGAATTCAGAGAGAAATGGGAGTGCACAGGACATAATCAGACAGGCTTAGAAGAAACATAAAGCAAGGAATGTCACCAGACTAAGAAGATGCTCCCAAACTGGGGCAGAGGAGACAAGGAGAGGGAGAGAGAGAGAGAGAGAGAGAGAGAGAGAGAGAGAGAGAGAGAGAGAGAGAGAGAGATTGAGAAACACACAGGGAGCTACTGCATCCTAAACCACAGCTTCCCAGCAGTGCCCTGGAGAGGGGCCGGCAAGTCAAGCACATAGGGCCAAAGGCAGACCTGCGGAGATTCTCCTGTCTGTGTTGAGAGGAAGCAAGGCAGAGGCAGGGGGGACGAGTGAGCAGGGCCGAAGGCTGACTGCCTTGGTGCTGAGCTGGAGTGGGACCTGGAGTGGGACCTTTGCCAATGGAGAGCCAAAGATCAGAGGTCATGCTCGGGCATGAGTGTGTGTCCCCCACCTGGGCACCACATCACTATGGCATCTACCTGGGATCGGGAGGGTCCAGATGAAAGCCTCGGGAAGGATTTAAGTGTCTCTCCAACTGGGTGAAAACAGAAATACACTGATTTTTGAAAGGGGAAGGCTTATGTTTCTTTCACACTCAATGAACTGAAATCCACGCGTGTTAATGTAAATTCACACAAATACATTTCTACTATAATATTATCTATATATTTTAGCTTAAATATTCTAAATAGAGTCCCCAAAAATACCTCTGGGCTTGGGGGAGAGGGCTAGAAATAGGGCAACATATTTTTAAAAATAAGAACTTTTTCGGTATTGAAATAGCAATCAGGTAGTTTTTGTTTTGTTTTGAAAGAGAATAGAGAAAAATGATCTGTTCTGCTTCCCACTGAGGGAGATCATCTCTCTCCAAGCCTTCATACGCGTGTCAAATCTTTAAAAACACATCTAAACCATGGTCAAAAGATTTGGTGAGATGGTGAACTAGCTGGAAACCCTTTATTTTTCATCACTACTTATTTTAACTAGCTTCTTCATGGTTCCTCTAATGCAGCAGTCACCAACCGGTGGTCCGTGGACCACTCATGGTCTGTGAGGTCCAAAAGGTGCACGCGCATGCGTGCATGTGTGTGTCTGTGTGTGTGCGTGCACGCACATGTGTTCCCGTGATTTCAGTAAGTGAAGGCTCCCTGGGCGACGTCACCCTCTACCAGTAGTTAAACCAGAGACAAGGGCATCATCTTCTCAGAGGAACAGAATGTGTCACTGTCTCCCTTGGAGATTTACCCCGAACTTGCCTGACGGATGAATTCTGTGTATAAATATACCGTCTCGGAATTGTTTTCTGACTGAGGAGACTCGCTTCTCCTTCCAGGCACCAGAATCTAATTTAAACTAGTTCCTATAAGATCCAGAATGTATACAAAGGTTTTTCCCTCCTGCGTTTTACAAGGCAAAGGAAACACGAGATAGACGTAAGATACATTTTATTGTCCCTGTCGTACATGTGACTGCATTCCAGAGGAAATGGGAGTCCAAGATTTGGAATTCACAGAGTCTTTTCATGGGTGAGTTCTACCTTAGACACTCCTGACTTTTCCTGGAGCTGTGTCAAAGCAGTGAAGGCCTTGGCATTTCCTTCCCCACCCCCCACCCTGGCTTTACTGAGACATAATCAAAACTAAAATTGTATGTATTTAGAGTGTTTGTTCTAGATCTGTGAAATACGCAGTTGGTATTTTAATAGGGGTTGCACTGAATCTAGAGATTGCTTTGGGTAGTATGAATATTTTAATGATGTTGATTGTACCAATCCATGAACATAGTATGTTCTTCCACTTGTTTATATCTTCCTCTCTTGTTTTCAACATCCTGTAGTTTTCCCAGTACAGGTCTTTTACCTCCTCGGTTAAGTTTATTCCTAAGTATCTTGATTTTTGTTGTTGTTGTTGCATTGGTAAATGGGACTGATTTTTTCCGTTTCTCTGAGAGCTCATTATTGGTGTATAAAAATGCCATCGATTTCTGTGTGTGAATTTTGTATCCTGCTCCACTGCTGAATTCATTCATTTAAAGTGCACTGGTTAGGGGCAACTTGATGTTTCGATAAACTTATGCAGTGTGAGTCACCTGCCATAATCAAGCTAATGAACATATGCACCATGTCATGCAGTTATCATCTCCTTTGTTTTTTCTATGTGTGCCTATAGGTGAGAATATTTCAGACCTCCTCTCTCTACACACGTCACCTGCTTTTCCTTTAAGGACTTCCAGCCCTGGAAGCTGCCTTGTCACCAACACTCTCCTTCCCTTTGGAAACAGGATCCCTCTGGTTTCAGGTCCCCTGCCTGAACTGAGTCCATCTTTTCTTTGACATGTGAATATTTCATGTCTTCGGTGAGCATCAGGGTTCCTACTGGTGTTTTGCAAAAGGCACAGCTCTTACAAAATTTAAATTCCCATATTAACATTGTTGACCTAGCAAATCAAAGATGCACCCGAGGGGGAAACAAATGTCCTTTTCTTGAACATATCTGCCGTAAATGTGGCCGGTGGTATTCAGTAACATCACAAAACAAATACATTCATTTCCAATGAGGCAAAAGGGTGTTTCCCCATTAACCACCCCCCACAGGAAGAAAAGCAGACCCAATCAATTATTTTGGTTAAACCCAATATGTGAAAACCTGCTTTTTCACAAACTGTAGAAATAGTGCCTACAGCTTGAACTAAGCAAACAGACACCCTCTATTCTAAGAATGAGTTCTGCTCCCTTTCTCTGCCATTCAGTCATCCTACCAGGGTTCCCAGAGCCGGAACATCTCAGAAGTCTCTTATTTCATTGGCATGTGGACTCTCAAAATATATTTGACATTTTCATTTCCATTTTCTATTTAAATTAGGTCAACATTGGTTGGCTGCTTGTCACAGCATTTTTATTAAGCTCACAGATGCTAGATTTATGTGATTCAAATCTAGTTGATGGAGTTATGTTGTCTATTAATCGGAAGATCCTGGACAAGTTACTTAGCCACCTGGAGCCTCAGTGTCCTAGTCAGTAAAATGGGAATAAGAATAAGTAGAGAAGGATCTAACTCAGAGAGAATTGCTGGGACGCATAAAGGGGATATTTAAAAAGATCTTAAAGGAGGGTGTCTACCCTTCAGGAGAGATTCATGGGCTGGGGGTGAGACACAATGGGTAAGCAGACCATTAGACAACAGAGAAGGAAGTCAATTTCCCTGGGGGGTAGGGGGGAGACCAGGAAAAGCTTCCTGCAGAGGACATTGCTAAGGCTTTGAAGGATGAGGTGGGTGGTGCTTACCGGGAGGAAAATGGAGAAGGGGGATGAGGGGAAATTCCAAGAGGAAGGGTCTGAATACAAAAGGCACCAAGATGGCAAAATCAATCCTGTCCCTGGTACAGAGGAGAGCCCTGGCCGTACTAACGCAGGAACAAAGGAAAGCCTGATGGGAAGTCCATGTGGCCTCAAAGCAGCGTGTTGGCATCTCTCCTTCTAAGTGATCATCACTTGGAGGTTTGTATGTTCCCCAAAGCCTCTGAATATGTGTGCTGAGCCCATGCTGTCATTTCAAAAGCAGAATGAGTTGGGGCTGAATGGCACTGTGTCGTCCCAACAAGAAGAATAACATTTGAATCTAATTGTGTCATCCACGCTCTTATTGTAAAACAACTTGTTCTAACAACACCAACAGCAAAGGGGAGCTCAGAGGTCAGCTGACCAGATGCAAGCTTCCTCCCTGATACATTAGTTTCTACCTCTGATTCATGAAACCCTTTGAGTTTCTTTCTGTGGCATGCTCTGCTTATCCACCAGCCTGACTCATTTTATCTGATTGGGTCCAATCTCCCCCTCCTTGGCACGCTTCCTGCTGCTGCTGAATAAATAAATCATCCTGGGATATGTCCAGGAGGAAGATTTTCATAGGAAAGTTCCATCTGCATTCAGCCCCTCATGTATTCAGGCTGGGTTCTCAGGCGCCCAAGGAGAAAGAATTGGGAAAATAAAGAGGTGTTTTCCGCTGCCAAGTTTACTAATATGGTCATTAGCACAGGCGACTTGGGGCTATGCCCACAGAGAGAGAACACAGCTCTACACACACCTCCTCTAGGGTCTGTAGGAACCTGCCTCCCTCCCTTCCCAGCCCTAGGCCCAGTCTGCTCTTGCTGCTCAAGTTAAGAAACTTCCTACGCATCTGAGTTTCAATACAACTGGCGAGGCTGATGGGTCCATGGAATTTAGGAAGAAAGAAGCAAGCAGCATTCCTTTCTCAGGGATATAATTCCTGGGATCACTTCATTAAAATCTAGATAAGTACAAAACAGAGCTGAATTGTTGTTTGGTAGAGGGTGTGGTGCTTGGGCCCTAACTTCTGGCCCCATTTGGATAGGCCAGCTACTCTGGGAGACCTTTACAGTTAAATTAATTCACCTACCAACTGGGTTAAAAACAGAATCACCCTTCCTTCTATTTAAAATTGAGTGTTTAATGTGGTTGCCTTTCTTGAAGGTGAAAGAATACAATTCTAAGGGACTAGCGTCCAAGGGGTCATTCCCAGGATGTGTTCATCCAGGAATCGACTGTTCAGGGATGTGGAAAAACCTTACAGGCTTCTTCCCGCTTCTGGGATTCTCTGTGCTAAGGCCCGTGTTGCGTGTAAACCAAAATCCTGTGCGTGGAAAAGGAAGAATTAACAAGGAAAGAATTTCTGGGACACGGTGGCACAAATATACGTGGCTGGCCACCGAGAGCTAGTCTTGCCCTAAGCAGTGGGAGGGATGGAGTCTCTCTATGCCGGGGCATAGAGGGGAAATCGCTCGCTCCGAGGACAGAGGGGCTGCGGGCTAGGCGATCATTTAGGCTTCACGGAGCGCGAAAGCGCCGAGAGCCTGACGTCATCGGCCATCAGCTGACTGAGCTCGGCCGGGCTCCGCGACTGCAGCCGCAGACGCAGAAGTGGCGGCCACCGCGGCTGGGCCACACTCAGCCGGGGCTCAGGGCTCGGGACTGCAGCGGACGCATTAGCCCTGCGGACGTGGACGCAGACACCGGGCGCCCACCGGCGGCGCCTCGGTCCCGCTCCGAGCATCGCAGGGGTGTGTTCGCATCCCGGCGCCTGAGCCCAGCGGGCGGGACAGCGGACGGCTGGAAACGCCTTCCTGCGTCTTCCTCCGCGACCCCTCCTGGGCACAGGGAGCACCTTGGCGGGCCAGGCGCTCGGGGGCGCGCCTTCTAGCGCCAGATCAGGGGAGTAAAAACTCCGCAGGAAGCTGCCCGCCGCTGCAATTTCGGTTTCTTGGCGTCTTGCGCTTTTGAGCCCTAAAGTTGGCTTCACCAAAAGCCCCGTGGGGAGGGCGTAAAGGAGACCCTCAGTTTCAAAGCGGCCTGCGCGTCCTGGCTGCGCACCTGCGGAGGGCCAGGACCGGAGCCATAAAAAGAACAGCGGGGGAGCCCGCCCGCCCCGCCAGCTGGAGCGCGGGGTCCGCGGAGGGCGTCCGGCTGGGGCGCCACCGCCCGCCCCGGCCCGCAGCTGTCCTCTCCCACGCCGCTCTGCGTGTGCTGTCGCCTTCCAGACCTGGGGTGTCCAGGAAGATCTGGGTGCCAGGTCCCTGCCACCCCGCTCTCCGACCCCAAGTTCCGGGGGCGTGGCTCGGCGCGAGGGCGGGTGGAAGGCTCCTCGGGTGCCTGACCGGGTGTCTGACCGAGCTGACAGGTCTCCAAATCCCTACCGCTGCCGCCGGCGCCTAGGGCGTGCTCCTCGTGCTGCCCCGGATCTGGAGGCATCTCCGTGACTTCCCCACGGCCTCGGGCTTCCCTTCTGGCCCAAACCTTACACCGCAGCACCCACTCGGCCTCGGTTCTTGCCTTGGATCCGCACGGATGACTTCTCTCCGTTCTCCGAGAGCCTGGCTGTGGAGCCCTCCCCACTTTTTCGGGCCCCCGCCTCCAGCCTCTCCCAGATCCGGGCCCAATGGACTCCAGGGAGCGCGGTGAAGGGCATGGGAGCCGTGAGCTGCGCCTCCTCGCAAGCACCGCGGAAGGGCTGACCTCGTCTTGTTGCAGCGGCTGGGACCCTGAGACCCTCCCCCTGCCCGGAGGGATGCTTGGGGCCGGGGCCAGTCCTGCTCCGTCAGTCCTCGCTCAGGAAGTAGAGGCAGCCAGACGCGATGAGCCCAGGAGGGAGACTCAGCGCACCCCCTCCTCCAAATTAACTGTTTGGTGACTTGTTAGCTCGGAGGCTTCACCTCTCCAACCCGCCAGCCGGGCACCCATTCCTCCCCCTTCGTTGCCCCCGCCCCCAGCTCCGCCCCGGCTCCGTATCCCCGCGAAATGGAGTTCTCCGAAGGGCTCTGTGCCAGCCCCAGCCGCTAACTTCGCACCCGTCGCCCGTGCTGGTCACCCTGGGCCAGCCCCCCGCAGCCACCGAGCCGTGGGCGTCCCGAGCCCAGCGCCGCAGCCAGGACCCGCCTGGCGCGCAGCAGACGCGCGGCGCCCGGGAGCCGGTCGGAGAGCAAAGGCTGCGCCGAGACAGGGAGCCGAGAACCGGCCTAGAAGCCCGAGCCCCGGAAGGAGCGGCAGCGGAGGCGGCGGCCGGTTGTCCGCTCACCCAGGCTGCGCGGGTTGGCGGGAGGGCGGTGCGCCGGGACGCGGGGGTCCGTGGCGATCTTCCAGGCGCCCTCTGGCCGGGGCACGCGATGACCTGACCTGCAGGGGGCCTCCTGCTTCGGACTCCTGCCAGCGAGCTGCCGGGACGAAGGGCTCCCCGCCAGGCTCCCACGGAGCCGCCTTCGGGTCTTCGGGAGCCCCCTCCCCCAGCCACCTCCCGCGGGCTCTGCGCCTCCTCCCCGCGGCCCGGCGTCATGGAGCTCTCCGATGTGCGCTGCCTCGGCGGCGGCGAGGAACTCTACACCATCCACCCCACGCCCCCGGCCGGCGACGGCGGGAGCGGCTCCCGGCCGCAGCGGCTGCTGTGGCAGACGGCGGTGCGGCACATCACCGAGCAGCGCTTCATTCACGGGCACCGGGGCGGCGGCGGGAGCGGGGGCTCCGGCAAAGGCTCGGACCCTGCGGGCGGAGGCCCCAACCACCATGCCACGCAGCTGGCCGGCGACTTGGCGCTGCCCCTGTACTCGCTGGGCACCTCGGAGCGAGCGCACGGCACCAGCGGCACCAAAGTCTTCCCTGAACGCAGCGGGAGCGGCAGCGGCAGCGGGGGAGGGGGCGACCTGGGGTTCCTGCACCTGGACTGCGCCCCGAGCAACTCGGATTTCTTCCTCAATGGGGGCTACAGCTACCGAGGGGTCATTTTCCCCACCCTGCGCAACTCCTTCAAGTCACGGGACCTGGAGCGCCTCTACCAGCGCTATTTCCTGGGCCAGAGGCGCAAATCCGAGGTGGTGATGAATGTGCTGGACGTGCTGACCAAGCTCACCCTCCTGGTTCTCCACCTGAGCCTGGCCTCGGCGCCCATGGACCCGCTGAAGGGCATCCTGCTGGGTTTCTTCACCGGCATCGAGGTGGTCATCTGCGCCCTGGTGGTGGTCAGGAAGGACACCACTTCGCACACGTACCTGCAGTACAGCGGCCTGGTCACCTGGGTGGCCATGACCACCCAGATCTTGGCCGCGGGCCTTGGCTATGGGCTCCTGGGCGACGGCATTGGCTACGTGCTCTTCACGCTGTTCGCCACCTACAGCATGCTGCCTCTGCCGCTCACCTGGGCCATCCTGGCCGGCCTGGGCACTTCGCTGCTGCAGGTGGTCCTCCAAGTGGTGATCCCCCGGCTGGCGGTCATTGCCATCAACCAGGTAACTCTTGCCTGCCTCGCTCTTCCCCTAGGTTGTGTGGAAATAGCGTTTTGAGAGACAGGTGGCCTGCTCACTTGAGTCCCCTTCCTGGGGTGGGCCCAGGGCCTTATGCCTGGGAGGTCCTGGTCCTGGGTGTTACTGGATGGCATTTCTTCCTAGAGGAATTGGAACTAAAACCTCTAAAGTTTCTGTCAACACCCCCTGATTCTGTGAGTATTTCATCCCTGACATCAGCTAAGAAGCCAGTGTCTTCCTACTCCGCACAGCTCCCCGGGGTCAGTAGTCTCTGGAGCAGGAGGCGGGGTGGGAGAAGCACCCAGTTGAGAAGGTGACCCAGTTCCTACCAGCTTTACTCTGAGAGTCCCGGCAGGGAGTGCTAAGGGACTCTGGGATTCAGAGCTGGATTGTTGTATATCTTCGGGCTTGCACATCCTCAATTCTCAGAGGAACCAACGTTTGCTAAGCACATACTAATTGCTGGTGTTGGAACCCTACTTACGTGATCTCACCCCATACTTCAGACAATCCTGTGACACCCATTTATCTGGGAATTCTTGATTACTTTGGGGACCTATTGATGATGTCTTCTTTGCAGAAGCCACCCCCCAGTACTCTGAATCAGTCAACCTTAGGAATTGGGGCCAAGGTGGGTGTCACTGACCAAGAAAGCAAGTTTTGCTTAATTAAAAAGGGGCATTTTGATGCAGATGGTTTGAAATATTTAGATGGAACCTGACCCTTCAGGTCCCTTTCTCCCACTGTATTCCGCTCTTCCCCTATTAAATATGGATGTGTTTAGGTGAACAAAGTTCCCATTGTCTGTGAATGAGAAGGTAGACAGTGCCTCTACTGTTTCAGCTCATTAGAATCAATAGATAATTTATGGTCTCGCACTTTCTCTGCCACATGTCTGGTGGTAACGGGAGACTGGATTTGGGGGCTTCTGGATAAAGATGAGGGGAACGCATCAGTGGAAGTGTTTTCCCATAGAAGGCTGGTGACAGGTACTGGCTGCTTGGTGAGTCCCTGCTCTAGCCTCGGGCTCTGTGCCACTTCTGCTGTACCTGAAGCTTAAAAACTCCTTCTCCATGTGCCCAGCTTTGAACAGATGGTTCATAAGATAAGCTGGTACACCACCTCTGAAAATTGCTCATGATTTGTAGAGCTGGCACTGTGTGCGTGGTTGACCCCGGGTTGACCTTCTGGGCTTCTGGCAATTTAGGATTCTCTCCCTTCTCTGATGGCTCTGTCTGCATTGCTCAGGCTAGTCATCTGGTTTACGGTGCTTTCTGAAGGCTCCCTGTGTAGAGCAACGAGTATGTAAAGTATGTGGCTATGGTCTTCAGGCATGAGATGGGGCCATGAGAGCTTGTGTTAGTAGGGGATGACCAGCTGAACTTCTCTAATTAAAGACAATAATGAATGTTGTATCAAAATGACCAGGAACCTTAATACTTCCTTGTGATAAAGATTCAATTTTGGATTGTATAATATTATATTTTAACTGTGTTTCTCAGTCCTGTTTGTACATGGATCTGAACTGAATCTCTCATGTTCTTCCAAGTTTTCTCTCTTTTTTTTTCTTTTTTTTTTTGCATTTTGTTACCATACCTAAACATCAGATCTGTTCCCCCTCCTCCCCTTTCCCCTTCTCATACTCTTCTTTTGTCCTCTCATCTTTCTTTCCCCATCTCTTTTTTTCTCTATAGGTTGTTTTCACAATACAGCATAGCTATATGTCATGTGCAGAAAATTCCATTAATAAGCTACTGCTTTTTCATACACTAGCCTTCCTCAGGATGTGTTACCAAAAGATTTCATCCAGTGGGCTTGGTATAGTATTTGGAAAAACACATCCTAAGTGGCAAAAGATGAATATTTTCTTAAGTTCTAAGTATAGAGACACTTTTCATGCCAAATGAATCCAGAAAGTAAATTTTGGCTCCATATTTGTTTTATACTCTACTCAAATACTACCAGATGGCAGGAGATTAAAAATAACCCCAACATGTCTTCCCACACCTACCTCATCATAAACAACCCTACACTGTGAAAGTCAAGGTCCTGGTACATGCAAACCAAGTTCATTAAACTTTGTGTTTAGGGGGGAGTCGTAGATGAACTACAATTTCTAAGTTGAGTCACCTTTCACCTAACAATCCGAGCGCTATCCTTCCCTTTAGGTGCTGAAAGAGCCTTTGAGGCTTTGGCCACAAAACGTTTTCCTTTGGCGCCCTCTAGAGGTCCAAGCTTCTTCCTTAGATCCTGCAGAGGGATGAAGATGCAGCGCAATCGCTTTAAAATTTTTAAAAAATCTGTGATTTTTGAATAGGCACTGTTTAGTTTTCCCTGATTGGTAATATACAGGGTGGGGCAAAAGTCGGTTAACAGTGGTGAGTATGCAAAACACAGAGTTTATTCTTGTATCATTATTTATTAATTATTTTCCATTAAGAACAACTATAAGCCTACTTTTATCCCACCCTCTACAAGGCACACTTAAAACCTGCTAACAGCCTCACGTGGCAACTAGAATAAATCCTAACCCCTTACCATGGCTTCTTTGAGCCTTTGTGAGCTGGTTGCTGCTTCTCTTTCTTTCTCTTCTCCTCTTCAGGTTCCAAATACTGTCCACATTCTGTTCCTCAGATATCCCAAGCTCTTTCCCTCTTCATAGCCTGCTGCCTAAAACCATTTTCCCAGGTCCTCACATGACTGACACATTCTCTTTATTTCATTCACTCCCCAGTGTGTGGCGTGTCTTACTTTCTCCAGAGCACATCCACTATCTGAAATCATCTTACTTGTTTATATTTATGGTGTTTCTTCCCCCTGCCTCCACAACCTCATAAGGTAAACACCACGTAAGGGCAAAGGCCTTGTCTGTCCTGTTTACTACTTTATCCTCAGCATCTAGAAAATCCCCGGCACATAGTAGGTACTCAACCAACAGTCACTAAGTAAACAAGACTAGTCATTGCGCAGACAATATTATAAAATATCCAAATCCCCTGACGTGTTGGTGAAGGCTTTCTACACACATGTAAGTTGTATCTCTGTAAGGCAGCCTTGTGCACATAAATACCTTTGGAGAAATCAAAGCACAAAACCAATTCTTTACTTTTATACAATATTTCATATGTATCCAAGTGCCTTTACATACATGTTCACATCTAATGATGGCAAACAGATGGGATCATCCCTCATTTTCATTTCAGAGAAGAAATGACTGATCCTTAGAAACTTTAAAAGGATGCCTCAGGGTGAGGACCCAACAGGTGCTGAGTGCAGGACTGAAATCCTGGTGCCGGTGCCAGTCCTTCTTGAGGAACCTTTAGAGGTTGATCTTCTGAACACCTAAGTACCTGAGACGGATCAAGAGTGAGGGGCACTTGTTTCACCACTCAAGAGAGTCACATCCGAATCAGCATTTTATGAGAGGGGCAAAGGGAAATCACGAGAAAAATGAATTGCTAGGAGCGGGCCCTTTGTAGCAAGCCAGAGTTCTCAACTGGACCAATTTTGACCACTGAAGGCCATAAAAACTGCAGTGCTATCTTCCTCTACACTACTCTCGATTCCCATTTAACAGAAGGGTCACACTTAACTTCGAATTTTCGAGAAGCACCCAGTGAGAACAAGTACGCAGTCAGAAAACCTGAGCAGCCATTCTCTTCCCTGAAGATGCCATTTCTAAAAGTAACCAATGAGCCAGCGATGGGCCTCCTTAATCCAAGCTATGAGGACCCCCTCCTCCCCTTTCCGTCCTGGAGGGAATCAGATCTGTGGCTTGGTAGGGTAATGACCAAGCTGTAATTCTCTGCAGATTCCCTGTGTGAAGGAGGCAGAGTCCTGTGTTCACTGAGGTCAGCATGTGCTTTCCACTGAGGATACAAGAAGGGACCTGAAAGGGGCCACTCAGCAGGGGCCTCGCCATCAGCGAAGAGATGTTTTGTGTTTTCTCCACTCAGTGAACAGAGGAGTTCACTCACATCATGGACTTCCCATCCAAACAAGAGATTGCTGTCCAGGGCAGATGTGATAACCCATTCATTTTTTAGGTCCCAAGTGGCACTGGAAATACTAAAGAAACCAGAATTCAACACCAAGTTTAAAGGGCTCCTATTTTGTGCACCCTGACAAAGCTCAGCTATAGGTTACACCAGGGCTGTAGTGATGTCTCACCCATTTCAAGTTAAATCAGCCCCAGGTATGTGATGGAAACTAGTAATACTAGTGTCTTTGTCCAGAGTCTCTAAGACACAGATTTTTCCCACATTTTAAGTAAATTGTTTATCCTGCTTGCTCAATAGACCAATCTGAAAATTCATTACAAAATGACATTTCGTGTACAAATAAAATATTAATGATGAGGTTATATTTGCTAGGCTCTTTCACGGGGTAGATAAATTCTAAGCACTGTTGCTATAATTAGCATTCTTCTCTATTTTAATTGCTGATGACAACATTATGAGCCACCTAACATTTGAAACTCATTTCGTTCGCATTCTTCAGCTCATTAGTGATACGATAGTGAAAATCATTTCATTATTGGAAAACTGAGAGGCAGCAACAGGAACCAGGAAGATTGCTGCTTTATGCTTCCCTCTGGGGGATTCTAAAATGTTAAAGCTTGTGGCTAATTAATCTTCTGTAACCTCTTGGTGAGGTAGATAAGCAGATGTGTCCGAGTGGAGGTGATTTCTTCAAGATAACTCAGAGCAAAGGCAGCAGGTATGCAAGTCCAGGTTAGTCATGGCTCAAGGTCACTGCCAGATCGGAATTTCCCATGCAGCATTGTCTTTCCTATCTTACATCCATCAAACAGAAGAGACTAGAACCAGAAAAGTGCTAAGTAAAATCATGGTCAGCAAACTTGACTAATAGTAAGAGATATTTAGCTTATCATTTAGCCTTTTAAAAATCCTTTGTACTTTTTTGTACTAGGTAAGGTGGTGGCTGATGGTATGAGTAGGTGGGGGTTAGAAGCGAAGCAGGTTTTATATATGCTTTCAAGTGCATTTCTCGTCATTTGGATGAAGGATTGACTTTCCAGTAAAGATTAAGTAAGTGTAACAAAATTACCAACATCTCTGCCCCATTGGTAAAATTTAAACATATTAGTAAGCATGTATTGTATGTTCTTTGCGAATGTCTGCCAACTCAAGTCAAATAAGGGAATTGGCCCTGCTGGCGTGGCTGAGTGGTTAAACGTTGACCTATGACCCAGGATGTCACGGTTTGATTCCAGGTTGGGGGACATGCCCGGGTTGCAGGCTCCATCCCCAGTAGGGGGTGTGCAAGAGGCAGCTGATCAATGATTCTCTCTTATCATTGATGTTTCTATCTCTTTCCCTCTCCCTTCCTCTCTGAAATCGGTGTGAGTGTGTAATTGTATATTCCTTAGCATACTGCAAATGATATGTAATTGAAATCATTCCAACTTGGTAGCTGCTATCAAGGTAAAAACTCACTTCACAACACACAAATATTCATGAAAGGCGAGCACCTCACTAGCTATGGTGTGTGCATTACTTTTAAACCCCAAATATCTCCATCCCTGTACATTTTCCTGCAGCCAGTTGAATAAGCTTAAAACAGAATTGCCTCGTCCCAGCCAGTCTAAGGAAATGACTTTCAAAAATGGATTTGAGTGTCAACATCCCCAAGAGATTCCTCTGAATGCCCAGAAATGGAAATAGTCTCTCTTATGTGTAAAAAAAATACCAGAGCCTATCCTTTCTGGTTCTGTCTTTCCTTCCTTTTCTTCCCCTTGCGCCCCAACCCCCACCTTTGGGGTGGGAGTGGATAGAGAGTAGGCTTCAAAAAGGATATTTTCGATGACTTCTCAAATGACCTATCAGATCTACTCGTCCTGGTCTTTGGACACCTGTGCCCTGAAGTTGCAAACAGACTTGGCATCTGATTGAGAGAGAGAGCTGTGCGATGACTGTGAGGTGCGTGCTTTGCAAGGCTGCGTTATGAATGCGTTTTCCTTCCTGCCTGGTGATGTCTGCCTGGCCTCGGTGGGCCCGATGTCATCAGATTGGAACTGGGAGGACTCAACTCTGGGACTGCAATGTCATGCTAAGTAGGACAAACGCAGGAGTCACAGCTACACCTTGATGATTGATGGCACTTTCAGAGCGCAACAACAACAAAAAGTGAAAGCAAGTCTAAAAAAAGGAAAGATGTTTTTAAAGTTTACCCCAGACTCGGTGCTGCTGGCACTGTGTCATCAAAGGACACTTCGACCATCGTGCTGCTGTAACAGTTCACTGTTGTCTAAATATTTCTTCGGATGCTAATTTATTCATTTCACAAGGGTGTCTATTTCAGTGGGTCCCACATGTGTTTATTTTCAGGGCATGAGAGACATGTACAGCATGCATCTCAAACCTTTCCTCTCACCCACAAAGGGGCCCGGTATTGACTCCCTGGGAGGCCAGCGGGTCCAGACCAGGCAGTCGGATGGCTTAGCGGTCCGCTTGGCGTATTGATTGGGAAATGTGTCCTTTGCTTTCTCTGGGCTGGAATTCAAGGCAAAAGAAACTGAAGGCTGTGTTTCTGTTTGAAGCTCAGTTTGCAAGGGGATGGGCTCTGTAAGCAATTCCTTCCCGCACCCCCATTTTCTTGGGGCTTGAGTCTAGGACCACTGCTTTACCCCGCTGGTCCCCACAGAGCAGCGGAAGCCAGAATCACCTGCCCTGTGTCTCCCTGGGAGACGCACTGGATTTACACCCTCAGATGATACCCTGTGAGTTTTGTTTATGAAGGACTATTTTAAGAAGCCAGCTTTTCTCACTAAGAGATTTTTCACAGTCTGCCCTGCAGGGTAGAGGAGGGATGCAGAGGAGATTAATTAACCACTGAGGTGCCAGCCATTCCTAGGGAGGCCTGGCCACATCCTGGTAGGAATAAAGGCCATTCCCCAGGCAAATGCAACTATGGGACCGCCTTCTCAGCCAATGAGCTGGGACTGGAACTCAGTGTGATGTCCCAAAACTGCAATACATTGTTCCATTGAAATCTCTGCATCGGACCAGGACGGGGCATGTCTGGTTTGGTATCTGAATTTCATTGACCTGGATCCCATATTGGATATGTGCCATACCTTGCACATTCATAGTTACTGGGACTTTCTATCCCTTCCATCCCACTTCCTGACTTTTTTGCCTAAACTCTTTTGTTTAAAGCCTCAGATGCTCCTAAATCGGGAAAATGATAAAATTATTCAGGATGAGACATGGAGCTCAAGGTGAAATTAAATTGTACTAACGTTTGGGGTTTTTAAATGAGTGAGTTATTAAAACTGCCATCTCTGTGTAAATTGCTACTGGCATACAATTTTCGCATGAACTAAGAGGTATTTTTTGAACCATTTTTTAAACAACACATTCTTATCCTGTGTCAGCCCGTTTTCCAGTTGACCAGAGTTAACCATTTCGGAATATTTTCTTCTACTTTTGTGTGTGATTGCATGCTGAGTCCACAGGATTGCTCGGAAAAGAGGCACAGCCAAGGATTACAGAATGTAATAGACAAGTGCATGTGTTTCTTTAACTCAGATCTGGGGAGAAGAAATGCAGTGTGAGAAAAGGAACAGAACAGCACCCCCAAACAGAGAGGACATGGGGAGGCCTGGGGCTAGAAGGGATGTAGGAGAGATATGATGGGTGTCCTCAAATATCTGGGGGTGCTGCCATGATGAAGATAGACCAGTTATGTCATTTGTGTCCTGCAGAACAGAATGAAGACCAAGGGTGGTTGTGATAGCACGGGAGACTTTGGTTCATCTAAAGCTGAGGTTTTGTAACAAATAGACCTGCCCACAGGGGCTGCTTTTTGAAGGGATGCGCTCCCTGGTCAGAGATTACTCATGAGGAAGCTGCACAGAAGTCCACAAAGGATGGCTTAAAGGAGATTACCATACAAGGAAGTCTTTTCCTCAAGGTCAGTTGAAAGCCACTGGCTGCCTCTCCAAGCCATCAGGGCCACTGTGCGGGCAGGAAAATGGAGAGAGCAAAAAGGGAGAGGCCAAGGTGGCCACAGGCCTTTGCCAACCGAGTCATCTGCTCTTCTATTTTATTTTTTAAATATATTCTCATTGATTTCAGAGAAAGGAAGGAAGAGGGAGGGAGAGAGAAACATCAAGGATGAGAGAGAACCACCGATTGGCTGCTTCCTGCATGCCCCCCACTGGGCATCGAGCTTGCAACCCTGGAATATGCTCTCATCGGGAATCGAACCATGACCTCCTGGCTCATAGGTCGATGCTCAACCACTCAGCCATGTCGGCCGGGCTCAGCTCTCCTTTTAGGTGCCCCTCTGGAATCCCTGTCCAAAAATGTCTGCTTATATTTTGGGAACCAAAATTCTGACACTAGGATACTCCATCCGCAGGAGAGAATGGCCAAGAATGAATCACATTTCACTGCTCCAAAAAAACTCGGGATTGCATTAGGAAGAAGGGGAGAAGGAGACTGAGAAGGTAGATTATTCCACAGGTACCTGTTGACTGCCTGTTGGGCTCTGGGTTCTGTGTACACAATGGTCAAAGGTGATTGCTGCACGAGGGCTGGCACTTGAATGGCTTGGGGAGAGAGTTTGTGACTGGCAGGTTTGTGCCTGTCTCTTCGAATCCATTTGGGACACAGCATTCAGTCAATATTTTATGTCAGGGCAGGTCTTGGGCTGCTTTTAGTACAGATCTCTAAAGCATGAAAAATCAAAGCTGTGGTAGATTTTTTTAAAGGAAACATCAGCCTCTAAAAGATACTGAGGATGGGTGTGGAATGTGAGGAATAGAAAGGAACCCCAGGGAAGGGATACGATGCCAGTTATTTACTCATCACCTATGACTGAATGCACGCCAACCCTGAGGGCCAGAAGGTACAGCGTGGCGGCATGCCTGCCTCGGGGGCGGAGAAGAGCAGGCTGTCCTGCGGCTCCTGCATGGCCATCGCTCTGTGTTCACAGTGACCCCAGCTGAAAGCTAACTAGCTTGCCTTGGAGCTCCAGGCAACCCATACCCACACAAGGTGGGCAGACCCGGCATTTAGGCAAGGCTCAGATCCCTTTCCTTGGCACTAACTCTGCCTTTCCCCCTATCAGAGAAGTGCCCGCCAGGCTATGAGCTCCTGGAGGTCAAGGATTTTGCCTTGCTCACCTCTCGGTCTCCAGCACCTGGCACAGCACCTGGCACATGGGGAGCTCTGAATACCGTACTTTTAAAAAATTATATTTTACTATTGATTTCAGAAAGGAAATGAGAAAAAGAGAGAGAAACATCAATGGTGAAAGAGAATCATTGATAGGCTGCCTCCTGCACACCCTACACTGGGGATTCAGCCTGCAACCCAGGCATGTGCCCTGACTGGGAATTGAACCATGACCTCCTGGTTCATAGGTCCATGTTCAAATACTGAGCCACGCTGGCCAGGCTGAATACTGTACTTTTAAATGACTGGAATGAATGAATATTACCTGATCATCTCCTTCCCCCCTGACCGCCCCCAGTGCACATAGTCACACAGTCATCGACAGGGAATGAAAAACCAGTGAAAGAACAGAAATCAGTTTCTCTGGTCAGTACAGGCAGAAGTGCACCAAAAGTTATTCCATGAAGTGTCTTGGGCTGAAAGCCACAAGCTCAGATTTTGCTGCACAGGTGAAAGAAGTTATAGCAGATAACGTGAAGACAAACTCCAGTGATTACACAGATTATTTAAGTCCAAAAAAAAAGTAGGAGAAGAGAAGGAAAAAAGAAAGGAAAAAATGTGGACCTATGTTATTCATAGATGTTTGTCCATTGCTGAAAGTTGAATAGACCCAGCCAAGCCATCCTAAACACAGTCCAAGTACTAACACAGGTCTTACCCTCTCATAGGCTTCTTTCGTGTTTCTTTAGCTCTCTGGCTCTGAATCCCAACACCAACCCCTCACTCAGGCCTTTGCTTTGTGGGAGACCAAAAAATGCTTTTTAGACCTGACCGTCCAGTGGTGCCCCCTTCTGGTCACCAGTGGATGTTCACCCTGTGACTTCACACAGGTCCAGCTGTGGGCCAGACATGCCCTCACCTTCCAACTTGACACTACACACTAGCAGCATGGCTGGTCTGCCTCACCCCTGAGGGGAAGACAGTGAACGAAACCCATTGATTTTACTGGGCATAGTAACTGGATGGTAAATTAGTCCACTGTTTCCCACAGCTAAAACCCTACCCCATAAAGACCAGGTTAGACATGCCCTAACCAGTTTGTCTAAAGACTCTAAGCAGAAGGAAGCCTCATTTGGGAGGTGGGAACCCAATGCTATTAACTAGCGTAGACTTTGTGAAGGGCAAGACAAGGTTATGGTGTAAGTCTTCCGCTTTCAGTTTTAGGAATCATTGTTCTACTTAGTTCATTTTCCTGTGTTCAGTTCAAGAAACAGAGTCCAGATCAACAAGAACAAATTCTTTTTCTTCTAAATTCAAAGTCAAACTTCCCCCAAACTTGGGTGAACCTCCCTATCCTATTGGTGGCCGGCAGTTCATTTAAGAACAGGTCATGGTCAGACAGTCAATGTCAAATGAATAGTCCCCCCTTCTCTACTCAGGAGAAAGATACAAATGGAATTAAGTGCTTTTAAGCCAATTGACATGGAACCCTGACCTGCTATGACCTTAGGACAAAGTGCTTCCCGAAACTGTGCTCCCTAGGCACCCAGCTGGCCTCACCCTAGTCCCGGCCCTGGTTTATGTTTAAGAGGATGAACCTGACTGGGACTGAGGGGAAGGTATGTTTCTTGGTTAAGATCTGAAGGAGGAAAAGGGGCCATCAGGTAAGAATGGAATTATGGGATCCTCATTTGTTTCTATCACTAACCCACAATCCCTTGGGCCGTATGGGTAATAAAGGATTCCAAACCACATCTGTCTCATTTCAAAGCCGCCCCTCGATATGATGGTCTTTTAAGGCCACTTTATCTCAATTAACTCTGCTAGCTTCTGAGGCAATGAGTTAAAAGTCATGAAGAATGAGAAAAGTGAAGTTAGTATTCCAAATAGTAGCAAGGCTTACAATAATGCTATTGCACTGTGGAGACGGGGCAGCACCCTGTATTGAAAATAGCACCCCATCATCACTGGAAGACTGACCTTGGACTTTATATCCAATGCGATGCAACTCTGTACAGACCCAACCACCTGTTGTGGCCACGAACTGAATTTCCGCAGCTCTAAAATCCTATCCCTGGGAAATCACTTCTGAGGTTCCTCAAGCTGTCAGCTTTTTATTCCCATGAGTTCTAATGAATGTAAACATGGGGATTTGTGTACTTGGCTGGTTTAGTTGTCTCCTAACATCAGCTAATGACAAATCTCACAGCAAACACAGCCTGCTGAGGTCTGTGACCTCTGAAAAAGATGGGAAATGGGAGTAATGATGTAGCAAATGCTGGGAGAATGACTTATTAGATGGTATTTAATAATTAATTTTTCCTAGTGGTTTAATTGCATTGGACACCATGAGTTGTAAAACTGTGTGCAGTTTTTTGTCCATTGATTTGTTTGGAAGAGAAGAATGACTGAGAGATTTAATTGTCAGACAACTGTTTCTTTTAAATATTTAATTACAACTTTGTGGCACTTGTCAGAAATGCCTATCTGGCTTTTTCCTAATGCGCCTGTCAGCTGTGATCACCAAGCCATTTTCTGTCAGTGTCACTCAGAGTGATGGAGCTGGGCACTCACACAGCCTGAGTAACCCCAGCCGCAAGGCTGGCTCTGTGCTTCCCTGGTCGTTGTCTGCAGACCCCAGGAGATAGACACAGTGGCCCAGCTGTACTTCAGTCATCCCACCTATGACGAGATGTTGTCAGAACTTCACCATTTATTTTTTAAATATGTTTTTGATGTTTTGGAGAGAGAGAAAGGGAAGAAGGATAGAAAGATAGGAACACTGGTGAGAGAGAAACATCAGCATCATCGAGTGGCTGCCTCCTGCATGCCCCCAACAGGAGATGGAGCCGGCAACCCAGGCATGTGCCCTGACTGGGCACTGAACCTGCAGCCTCTTGATCCTTAGGTTGATGCTCAACCGCTGAGCCATACTTCTCCATTTATAAACATGAAAGGGGTTGAGGAAGTTGAAAGAGTTGTGAGCAATAGCAGGAACCGCGCCCTGGGCAGGAGCAGTCGTATCTCTGGAAGACAGACGGGTCTGATATGGCCACGGGGGGAGCAGGCTGCCTTGTCCTACCTGGGATGGAAGTCTACCAAGCACAGGCCAGGGGTCCACAGGCTGACTGCCCCGAATGGCAGGTGCAATGGGAGGGCCCCCCCAGTTCCAGAAGTAACAGTCATTGCACACACTAGGTGCCCACACTGCTCCTCAGGACGCAAGAATCCCTACTCCCTTTCAAGCTACATGTTACTCTAATGTGCATGCACTAACACATCCGTCGTGAGGAAGTACGCCTTCCATCATGGGTCCAGAACATTCTTCTAAGGAAGAGAAACCATTCTGCACTTACTGCTGAGGCGTCACCCTGCCAATGGCCACAGTGGAGTCGTTTTTTATGAAAGTCCTTCCTAATCTGTGGACGGTGGAAACACATTTTCATTGGACATCATGGAAAAAAAAAGACCTTGGTTAAGGTAATTTGGGTGTTTTTTTTTTAAAGGTTGAAAATATCATTTTAAACTCTAGCTAATAAACTTTGTGGGGGGTTTCCAGGCTGATTCATGTGGGAGGTCTGCCCTTTTTCACTCACCCACGCCCTTTGGCTGTCTTTCTGCCTGGTGACCAGGTGTAACGGCACCTCTGCCAGCCTCTTAGGCCATGAGCAGACCTTGAGGGTGGAAGCCACACAGCAGGAGGGGGGGCCCCAAGGAATAAGAGCCCCAGGACACCAATAACACGATGAAGTCGCCACACTAGCCCTAGACTCCCCATCTCTAGATAATTCCTATGTAACATAAAATAGACTCCAAGTTCGCTCAGTCCACTGTTATTTTAGTTCTCCATTACCAACATCCAAATGTAATTTCTGATCAATACCGGCTGCAAAATGCACTCATGGTGTATCGCCTAATAAATTAAGATCGACTGCTCCTTGAGACACCTTTGCAACTCTTATACTTAATGGTCTAATCATCGAAGACGGGCAGGGCCATTTTCATTTTGTGGTTTTGGGGGTGGGAGGGTTGCTCCATATTTGAGATTCAGGGACTAGAAAGACCCGGATCATAATTTATAGCACTGGAATAAATGCCAGGCAGTCGTTATGGCTGGAGAAGATCCGTGGAGCTATTTCCCAAAGGAAGTAATAGATACCTTCCTATTTATAACCCTTTGCACTTGCACCAGGCCTTATGGGATTAAAAAGCCATTCCTGGAGATGCTCAGTGGAAGCCAGATGCCATAGCCAGAGATTGGGGGAAGAAGGGAAGGAGTTGAATTTAATGTTTAAAATCCCTTCTAAAAACAAATAAAGTCCCTTCTAGTTTGAAGCTTACAACTCTGTGACTCTTGACATTATAAGTAATTGGTTGGATGTAGAATAACTGAACTCTAAAAAGGAGAGAAGTTCAATCAACCTCCTAAATCTCAGGATGGAATGCTGGACATTGATATCACGCAGTTCCCCCTAAACTTGGCCTCATCCTGGATCTTGATCTCAATGAACACAGGGATCTCTACTCCATCCTTGTAGCTGCCCAAGCCAGAAAGCCCACATGCATCCCTGTCACTTCTTCCTCTCTCAGTCCTCATGGCCAAGCGATTGCAAGTTCCTGACAAATTTCTCTATAAATATCCTCACATCTCTCCACCTTTGTCTTTGCTCCTTCCACTTTGGTGCAGGGGACACCGTTCCTCATCTGAGTCACAGTAGCCCCTCTACATCCACTTGCAACCCTTTCCAATCTCCTTCCTGTCCACGGGGTTTCCAGGGTGGTGCCTTTCTTACCGTGAGGGTTTACAAACCATCAGGGAACATCTGTAGCTAACACTGCTCTTAAAACAAAGGCGGAACTCCCTCCTGGACCCGCCTTTTAGATCTCATGTCTCCCTCCGATGGTGCCATTCTTTAGAGGTCTCTCTCTCTCTCTCTCTCTCTCTCTCTCTCTCTCTCTCTCTCCCTCCTTCTCTCTCCTAAAGCCACAGTGACTTTCATTCAGTTCCTTCAAGAGCCCATGCCTTTTTCTGCCTCTGGGCTGCCTGACTTTCCCTTCCTTCTTTGCCTGAGATGCTCTTCCCTCATTCTTAGCTCAAGGAACTTTCTTGGGAAGGCTTCCTCTGCCTCTCTTGGATGTCATATTTTAAAATCCCCTCCCCCCCCCACTTCTAAGAAAACATATATCATTGTGTGTGTGAGTGAGTGAGTGAGTGTGTTAATTCATTTCCTACCTAATAATAAATGCTTTGAAAATAGGGAATTGGTCTGATTTTCTTGTTCACTGGGATATTCTCAGCAGCCCATGTTCGATAAATACTTATTTATGATGAAGAGAGGGAAAGAAAGCAGGAGGGGTATAGGGGAAAGGGATACACAGAGTGTGGGAATTGCCCAGGGCTGGTATTCACAGCCAGATGGTGGTTCTGGCTTCTTTGAACAATGAATGATAATAGAATTTTAATGTCCAAAAAGGTGAGATAGAATTGAGTTGGACCAGGGTTTGGATTGCTGCTTCTGCCAGACTTCTGGCCTGTTTCTCTCTGGCTCAGATCCTGGGTGAGGCTAAAAATTGCAGTACCAGCAGCTGAACAGGAATCGTACCAAGAGAAGATGACTTCATGGATCTGCCAATTTGTAACCCCACTGATCTCACATAGAATCGTCATGCCAATGCGATGCTTTCTTTTATTCTGGGAAAAATACTCATGACTTCCATGATCTTTAAATAGATGGTATCATTGAAGAGACAAATACCAATTTTATTAAATATAGCTATACTTATTGCTTATCTATAATAATAAAAGCATAATATGCTAATTAGACTGGACAACCTTCTAGATGACCTTCCGGGTGAAGCCAGGGTCGCAAGGGAAGCCCAGGTCCTGGGTGTTGGCAGCCAGAGGGAAGCCGGTACCAGCAGCCGGAGGAAGGAAGGCCTACTTTTGCACACATTTCATGCATCGGGCCTCTAGTTTCTTTTACGGAATATGGATAAGGCTGAGTTATCAAATAAACATAAGGCTCTATTGATCTCACAGAGGAAGTTGACACCAAATGAATTGGACAGATAGATGATAGATGAATAGGTAGAAAATAGAAGATGAGTAGAAAATACATAGAAAGAAGATAGGTAATAAGAGATAGACAAGATAGATAGACAGATATACTAACAGTAAGCAGAGTTTTTGAGTCCTACTGTCACTCCTTTGTGCATTTAATTTTGGGAATGGTCTGGGAGGACTAATGAACAACATAAGAAAGGATACAAATAAAAATATATACTTAATCTAATATATTTTCTATCAAATTTTTATCCTGATTTTGTTTGAATACCCCCGTGGTGGGGCACTCACTCCATTCCAAATAGCTCTGTGCCTTTGATGTGACAACTTTGCTTGTAGGACATGTTTGTTTTGGGACATGACAGAAGCAGCTGTCAGGGTTGTGTGCCTAGGACATCCAGATCATCATTTCCAGTGATAGCACCATCACCATCACTTTCATCCCCTCTCTCCTCCCTTTCATCATCCCCACTTCCTGGTGTTTCTGTAGCTCTGTGAACTAGAAGGAAGATGTCCTTAGTTCTGACTAGAGACACCAAGGACATCACAGTGGAGGAGGAAGTGAACTGGGAATTCAAGGGTATGATTATAAGGTTGATCTCCACTGCTAGGAGGTGAGATGCCCACATGATGCCCTTCACTGTATTTTAACCTTCAGGAATGTCCACTCATACATTTCCTCTCCAAGAGAAGAAGGTACTTCAGTAAAATGAGTGAGCACAGGTGCTCTGGAGCCAGAGGGCTTGGGTTTAGACCCTGAGGCCACCACTCATTAGCTATGGCCTGAGCCTCAGTTCCATCATCTATAAAATGGGGACTGTTATAAGGGAGGTGTGAGCATGGACACAGATGATTCAGGAAAAGTCTCGGAACAGTGCCTAGCTAAGAAGTGTTATGTTATCATGCAGCTGTAGTGGAAGCTTTGTGAAGGAGGAGACCTCTGTTCTCTCATTTCCTGCCAGATCTCCAGCCTGAGAAGGTGCCTGGTGCATAAATGCTGCTCCCTAAGTGATTAGTGAATGAGAGCGCAGGGCCCCTGGGGAGAGAATGGCCAGAATGAATAGGCAGGCAGTAGGCTCCAGCCAGAGCAGTAGCACACAGTCTGATGAATGAAAGTGTCTGCCTTTGATATTTGAACTGTTATTTCCAAATCATCTGAAAGTATGTTTACTACAAGTATCATTCCTCTAGGACGGTATAGTTTAACAAAAGAAAAAAAAAAGAACAACTTCTTCTTTTGTTGAATGTTCTCTTGACCTTTAAAAAATAGCTAATGGAGACAATATTGCAACTCCATTGAATGACTGTTTTGATTAAATGTTGAAAGAGAACACGTATTTCAAAGCCCACTTCTTTCTCCTGAACCAACACTTACTCCAAACACTCCACTTGGAGCACTCACACCAAAAAAATACTTGGCATTTATTTGTAATGCAATTGATGTTTTCAGTTTTCTGGTTTTCAGTGTACGCAGTGGTATAATAACTGGGCTACAGAGAGCAACTCACTAGCCCTGCTGCTTACCCGACCAGGAAACACGGACCTCAAAGCTTTCCCTCCCTCCAGACACTGGGCTGCCACAATCCTGGGCTGTTCATTCCCTAGTGGGGTTCTTCTCACTCTTAAATGGCCAACTTCTCTGTCATCATTTCTAAAACTCTGGAGACTGATTATCAGGCTGACTGCTAACTGGCTCCTGCACCTGCCTCTGGTGGAAAGTGGGGTCAGACTCCCTGCTGGCAGTCACCAGCGAGAACAGCATCCCCTGGCGGCTGCCCCCATAGTCCCCAGGAGAGGAGGCAGCTCTTCCAGCACCCCAGTACTTGTTCCCTGGCTTCCCAGCTTTCCTCTTTCCACACTGTAAAGGGCTGTTATGCAAACAATATTTTCTGTATGTAAATTCAAAAGCCAAGGCAACTGTGCACAGAAGGACCAGGGTGGGAGCGAGGAATCCCCACCTGACCGCCTCCGATCCTCTAGCTCCACTTTCTAGAGTCACGGGCATTCCAAGTTTGAAGGGATGCTCAAAGGCACCAAAGGCCCCTTCGAATCAAAGCAAGGGTCCTGCCTCCAAGGTCCAGGAGAGTGACTTAGGGCTGAAGAACTTCCAGAGGAGTCACGAGTCTGCATGCCCTGCCAGTTCCAGCAGATGGACCAATGGCTTTTGGGGGCATCACTTCTAAGCTGAATGTCTATCAGCCAGTTAGCCCCTCCTCTGCTCCAAACCAAGCAAGCTGCCCCTTTGCAGCAAGCTGGTGTCCCTCACGTGGTCCATAAGCCCCGCCTCTGGTCCCCTGCCTCCCTCTGCCCTAACTCCCTGGCTCTCCCCACTGCTCACTCTGCTCCAGCTCTCTCTCTCCTAGAAATCCTCGGAGCATCCCCTCCTGTCCCTGGCCCTTCCCTCCACCTGGAATGCCCTTTACCCACAGACCCACAGGATCCACTCCTCCTCCAAGTTTTGACTGGAAAGCCAGCTTCTCAGAGAACACATTACCTTGAAATCCTAATTTAAATGTGTGACCTCTCTCCCACATGGCATCACTGCCCGCCCTGCATTCCTCTGCCCTTTACATTGCACTATTTTTTAAAAAAAAAAATCACTTTCACCTCCTACCAATCCAAATAATGTGCTTAGCTATACTGCCAGCAAGGCAGGCACACAGATAGGAAATTGAAAATTGTGTCCATTTTTCATGACTGTATCCCCAGCGTGGAGGGCAGAGCCTGGCGCAGCGTGGGCACTCGGGAAATATTTGTTGGATGATGAAAGAAGGAACCGGGTTCCATCAGTAACTGGGTCATGATGTGTGTTATCCTCAGACAAACACAGGCTTCTTACTTGGGTGTTGGGATTAGACACAGAGGCTTCGGAGAAGAGGCCGGGCATTTGGGACTGGCAAGCTTAGCTCTGTATATCAGGCCATGTGCATAGACAGGCTTCTCACCTCTTACGCCTCGTGGTTTTCACCTGAAAAGTGGGTATCATCGCCCCCATAATGAACTGTTATTATATGGAATACAATGTTTTTATAAAGCACCAGTCACCTAAGAGGAAATTAGTTAACTATTATTTTTGTAATGGTAATAGCTGGATAAAGCTAGCTGTCTGTTATGAGTTGTTTGAAGACCAATAGCCAAAGTTTCAGAGAAGACACTGGGCATATCTGAAGTGAGTTTCAAAAGTCCCTGTGATGTTGATTAGCTCATATTTTATCCATCGTCCATTCATTTTTACCTGTCACTTCATCGGGACAGTTGCTGTGCGTGTTTGTTGCTAATGGGATATATACTTTCCATTATTTCTTTGGAGACCTGCTGCATGGTTTGCTCACCTTTTTTGGGCTTCTGTTCAAATACAACCTTATCAGAGATACCTTCCCTGGCCCACATGAGAGAAGAACTCCTCACTTCTCCCATTCTTTTCTTCTCTTAATCAGCCTTATTTTTCTCCATGACACTTTTCATCCGGGCACAGGAAATGCTATATTTTTTTTTACCTTTTTGTTTATTATCTGTGTCCCCATAGGGTGATGGAGTCTATTTGGTCCACTGACGTACCCCCAGAGATTACAGCTGTGCACTTACTGATTTGAAGTGACTGCTCTTGATTAGGCCATTGCCCAGGAATAGAGTTTGAAAACTTAACACAAATGGCCTATGCCTTGCCCAGTAGAATGTGTCACGGGTAGGATGCCCATACATCATGGTGTGTCCAGGACACTCCAGGTGTATGCCTGTCTCCTTTCATTCTCAAAAATGCCAGTTTGCAAAACAAGGGCATTGCCACAATAGCTATGGAGTCCAAAAGAACCAAGTATGACACATAACCCTCACTAAAGGGACACACAGTGTAGATGAGAGGGAGAAATAACTATTGATAGCAGCAGCTAACATGTATGGAATGCTCATCATATGCCAAAGGCTCCATGTAATTACCTCTCTCAGGCACAACAGCCTTTGAAGCACACAATTATTACCCCCATTTACCATAGGAGGAGTGTGAGGCTTAGAGAGACTAAGTAGCCTTATCTACTCACAACTAATTAAAGGCAGAGTTTTCCAGTTTTTAAAAGTTATTTTAACCCTAACCATCTTCCGAAGAATAACAGTCCCTGAAGCATGCTGTGGAATAAAATTAATTGAGAAGAGTTGGGGAAAAGATCCCAGAAGCAGACCTTTGCACTGCTAGGTTAGAGTGCCAAGCAGCATGGAGGGGCTTTTCCGTGTGACCATCTTTTACCCAATGGCCATCCTGAAGGCTAATTGTCCCACTTTTAAAAGTTGGTGAAGTAGAATTCAAATCAAGAATAAACATATTGGGGGGAGGGGAATATGAACAGGCTGGTATTAGGCATGAGTCACCGTGGGCTGGAGATCTATGTTCCTGACTTCCGGTATATTCTTACCACCTAATGAGCACCAAGTGTATGTAACTCAGCATTGTAGACCAAAACACACTGCACTCACTCATAATCACCATCAACTTACAATTTGGAAGAACACCTTATTTCATCTAGACGTTAAATGAATACGCCTGGAAAAGTAAGGATAGGTGAAGCCCTGGTTAACAGATTAGCTTACGTTTATTCCCTCCTGCAGATGTTGACCAAGGTTTGTCTGCAGATGGAGTGTCCTTTTAGGTCCCTCTATTCTCTGTCCTCATCACAGAAAGGGTTGCTGAGAGATAACTTTGTCTCCCACCCTGAAAATAGTGCAGCTAATGGCTTTATAAACTTTATAAAGTTATTCCTTGTAAAGCCATCTTCTGTCCGAATTGGGCTACTCAATTTGGACCTAAGTGACTCTTATCCCCTCCCCCTTTTTTTAAAGTAAAACAGAAGATAACATGGCTTCCTTGGGAGAGTCAGGGTTGAGACGTCAGTGACTTGGGGAAATGCTCCAATTTTGGGTGCCTCCTGGACTTAGGCAACCCCGAACAGTTGCGTTTGAAGAGAAAACAAGCTCTTGAGAAGATGCTATTTTCAGCTCAGTGACTAATGACGAATCCAAATGTTTCTTCAAACCCGATAACCCAAGAAAAACTGCCATAGTAACTATGGCATTGTGGGACACCTCCTCCATGCTCACACCACAAACTTCCTTAGGAACTGCTGCCACCACCTCTGTGACAGCGCCATCTGCTGGGTAGTGGGAGGAGGAGGTGGCAAGGAAGCTGACAAGGACAAGGTGATTCTGATTTGTGGGACTCACTGGGAGGACGGATTCTCAGGGCAGAGCTATAGGGTAGAAATCATTCTCTGTGGTTTCCACCATGATCAAGAAGTGGTTCCAGCCAAGAGATCCAGGGTGTGACAAGATTAGAGCTTACACAAGGGGCCCTCTCCTGTGGCACATACTGTCGGGTCACCGTCTGTGGAATAAGTGTTGCCTGCCTCTTTTCTTGGCCAACTCTCCGCGTTCTTTAGGTTTCATTTAAGTATTTCATCCCCAGAAAGATTGTTCTTGAACCACTTGGTCTACATTAAGGTCCCCACTGGATGCCCATAAGGAAGGAGAACTTAGTTGTCCTGTTTGCCACTGGAATCTAAATCAGTACCTACGTCCTATTTGGGGCTCAGTAAATACTTACAAAATGAATGAAGAAAGGAGGAAATTAACTATGAGACAGTCACCGTCATCATCAATCTAAGGGACTAGATGGTACAAACTAATTAAATCCATTAATTAAACTGATCATTCATTCAACAAATACTGGAGTCTGGCTGCGTTAGTAAGGATAGTAAATGCTTTCTGGTTGTTACGGGTTCGACCCTCTGAGGAACAGGCTCTGAGAGGGAGGCTGCTGTGTAGGAGGCTTATTAGGGGATGCTGCTGGGATCAGCACCCATGGAACAGAAAAAAGAAATGGAAACAGACAAAAGGACATGGTGAGCTGTGATGCCCTTTCAGCAGTCCCATGGGGAGTTCTGCATCTGGGAAGAACCTCATGAGATATCTGAGTTGGAGTTACGAGCAATTATTTAGTACGTCCATGTACATAATGACCTTCCATGACCTTGGTAAGAAGACTCTCTTCAGCTCCTCAAAGGGGGCTGAGAGCCGAGGGCTGTCCGCCAGCAGTAATCCCAGGAGAATGTTCTCTGTACTTCTTTCCTGAAGGCAGATGCAGTGGCTCAGCTCAGGGTCCACCACAGTCCACCCCTTGTGCCACTAGGATCTACCTCACACGGGTTCTTCTACGATCCCCAGGG
This sequence comes from Murina feae, assembly GCA_004026665.1. Classification (NCBI taxonomy): domain Eukaryota; kingdom Metazoa; phylum Chordata; class Mammalia; order Chiroptera; family Vespertilionidae; genus Murina; species Murina feae. Next base: position 18,630 of record PVJC01003893.1, on the reverse strand, counting down.
CCTCTCTTCCTTGGGGACACTGAGGGGTGGAGATAAATTAAAGCCCCCACTGCTGCAGCTGGTCCTGGGTCCCCAAGTGATATACACTGTCTTCCTCCTCTTTCTCCCAGATTCCCCTCGCCCTCAGCCAGCCCCTCTGTGGGACTTGGTGATTCACCTGATGGCATGGTCCAGAGTCTAACCTCTCAGGGATCTCAGACCCTGGTAACCATGCCTTTCTCAGGTCAGGATATCACCCTACCCAGACGGGAACTCTTGTCTACTGCTCCCTTGGCATGAGGAGCCCAAAGTGCCTGATTTTGTAGTTAACGGGGCTCCTGCTGGGTCCCTGGCGGAGGCACTCAGCCTGCAGAAGCGGGAACTCTAAAAGCTCTTGGGTCCAGCGTTCAGGGTCTGTCATCACAGGCTCCACAAGTGGGTCACCAGGAGCAGCCAGTCCTGCTTCCTTGTCTCCCAGACTCCTGCATTCCACCGACCAGGGATGCGGGACTCGATGGAGGCCTTTGATTTAAAGTGGGCACTAAATTCTGGAGGGGGAACCCCGTTCTTGGAGAGCGTTGCCTGCAGGACAGCACCAGGGTGCTCCCTCCTTCTGGGAGTGGGGTCCTGGAGTCCGTGATGCCACACTCGACCCTGTAGTCTCAAGCCCGTTCCCACCCCCCAAACCCTCCCCCCACACTACCACAAAAGATGCCCCTGGGCTGACACAACCCGGCTGGAGGTGCCTACAGTATTGTCCCTAAGCCACACTCTCCTACACACACCTTTCCCTAAAAGTAGAACCAAACTACCCCAGGCTCCATGTTTAGATTTTTCAAGGTAAGCCCAGAAGCAGAAGCACTGGAAGGCAGCTCAGGTCCCCGGCTCTTCCCTGCCCTCCGTGCCAGGCACAAGGATGTGGTAAAGGTGGCAGTTTCATCAGTGACCTGGAGGGTTCCTCCCGCAAGGCAGTAATTCACCGGAGCCCGAGAGGCCCCTGCAGACCCTTGGCCTCCTCCTCCCCACAGCTGCACTTTAGACGCAGTGCCTCACGGGCCTGAGATAAAGAGGGAGGAGAATTGAATCAGTGTCCACTTTGGTCTTCAAACCATACTTGATTTGCCTGTGGATACGGATGACTTCATTTCCTATGCAGTGTTGCAAAAAACCCGTGTCTGCATGGGAAGCCTTCTCAGAAAGACACCCTCCTCCTCCTCCTCCCCACCTCCTCATTTCTTCCTCCCCCTCTTCCTCATCTTCTCTTCCTCCTCCCCCTCATTTTTCTTCTCCTCCTCCTCCACATCTTCCTCCTCCACATCTCCCTCATCCTCCAACTCCTCCTTCTCCTCTTCCTCCTCCTCCTTCTCCTCTTCCACATCTTCCTTCTGCTCCTCCTCCTCCTTTCCCTCCCCTACCTACTTTCCTCCCTCCCCCCTCTCTCTCCCCTCCCTCTTTTCCACCTCAACTTGTCATGAACTAAAATGCATATTAACTAAATGTAAATGTGAGAAAACTTCTTTTGATTTTCCTGGTACCGTCCACATTTTAAAATAAAGTTGTGCGTCCCAGGCAAATGAGGGCAGTTGGCTGCCTTAATACCTCACACTAGCTTGGTGGCCTTAGGTAATTACTTAATCTCTGGGAGGCTCACTTTTCTATTCTGTGAAATGGAGCTAATAAGACCAAACACAGTCGCTACTGGATTGTGCAGTGGCCAGAACGCGTGGCTGGTAGGCAGTTGGGTATGTAAACAGAAATTGCCAAGTCCCGTGCAAGGAAGATGGCAGCGTCTAAGCAGTAGTTGTCTCCGGCTGCAAAGCACTCTTGGAACAATTTTGGCAACTGTTGTCTATCTCTCTGAAGGCAGTGGAATGAAAATCAATGTTTACTCTCTGAAGCTACTTTGCATGAACATTGTTTATCTTTATAGTCTGTGCTACCGCCTAGTATATTTCTCATATTTTAAAAAATTAACTTCATCACTTTCTTCTTGCCTATTTTTAAAGGGTTTAATCATTTCTTCTCTCACCCCCAATCCTTCCTATTTTTAGCATTTCATTTAACTTTTGTGCTTCCTCCTTAATGTCAAAGGTTGGGTGTTTTTTTTGGGGGGGGGGTTTGGTCCATGTTTTAAAAAAACCTTATATCCCTGTTCTCTTGCTCTTTTAATTCTAGTTTTCAAAATGTTCTCCTCTTGTACCTTCTGAGAAACCTGCCTTTCCCTCTCATTGTTTTGTCCTTTCTCGGGCTACCATTGATTGAACGCGGGTTTGATGTAGGTTTCCCATCATTTACTTTTCCTTGTCATGGGATGCCAGCTCACTCGACACGCCGGCATCCTTCTTTACCTTTGTCTTACATTTTCACTGAGGTCCTATCCTTTATTGCTCTGCTATTTGTTAAACTTCCTTGCATACTATTTCTGGTTCCCTTTTCTAATTCAGTGTGGCCTATTTATAAAGGGCAGGCAGGAAGCATGGCCACAGGGCTGACAGCTGTGGGGAGAGCCCACACCCTAGCAGGGATGCTGGTGGTACTCTCTACTCCTCCGTCTGGGTTGCAGCCTCCTACAGCCCCTCCCACCACTTCCATCCCATTCTTCACCGGGTCCTTGAAGAGCCAGCTTCCCCTGGGCCTTCACTCTGCCTCCTGCCACATCACAACAGGTCTTCTTAAAGCTGAAGCCTCTCCTTGTCGTTTATCTGCTCAGGTGCATAGTGAGCAGTGCTTTCATCGATTTTCCCCACTGCATTTTGGGGAAATAGTTCGGTTTTGAGGGCCAGAAAAATGAACTGGGCCAAATTCACATGACAAGTAAATTGCATGAATGGGAGCGCAGATCTTTAATCATCGGGCTAGACTGCGAAACTCCACACAGATAAGGAAACCAAACTGTGTGGTATCCGCCCTTTTCTCTTAGTGAGGGAATGACTTGTTTGGTCATGGGTGGCATGGGGGGGGGGGGGAACTTTAGAGATGAGATTTAAGGCCCCGCTGTCTGAGCTGGCTCCCTAATACCCCTCCACTGTTCCCTGAGTAGCAAATAATGCACATAAGCATTCTTTGTAAAACAGCATAAATACTAAAGATCTTAATACTTTATGGTCCTCTGGAATAGTTTGTAACATGAAGGATGAGAATCTGTAATGCATAATTTATGAAAGAAATAAAAGATACATATTACACCATAGACTAGCATTTGGGGGGGGGGGGATGGCCTTATGTTAAAGTATAGGGTGTCCCCAAAAATGTATACACACTTAACAGCTGATAGCTCAATTGATGTTTTTCTTTTCAGATTTAACCTTTAGGAATTAAAAATTATTCAAAGTGTATATACATTTTGGGGGGACACCCTGTATATATCCAATAATCATTGGGTTTCTGTTATGTGCTAGGCACATTCATATATATTCAGATGCATACTAACTATATAAATATATAGATATACTAGTTCATACATGTACATTACTTCTGTGAGGCAAAGGTTGATTCCCATTGTTCAGATGAGAAAGTTGAGGCTCAAGAAGGCATGAAGTGACTTGCCTAAGGTCAGATACCTAGTAAATGGTGGAGCTGAGGGATGCAGACTCGGGTCTCTGGTTACAGAAGCTCCAGGTGGGTGCAAAGGCCTCTGGTGGGTGGCTGCCCTGCTCACTTTGCCAGGACCCCACAGAACCTAAACGCCCCCTCAGAGTTGCAGAGAGGACCACAATCTCCCTATATTTCCCCGCAGTCTCCAATGCGTAGGCTCCCCTCCTCTGCAGCCCCTCCCTTTGCCTAGTGTTTAGTTACTAATGCTAAAGTGTGAAACAAATGAAGACACACCTAAGTCCAAAATCAGAGGGGCCTAAACATGGACACGTCTCTCCGGCTGTGAGAATGACTTGTGAAGACACGCCAAGAGCGCACGCTTTGGGTTAGGACTCCAGCCGGGAGAGTCTGGTGCCTAGGAGCTGGGTGGCGACGCTGGAGGTGAAAAGCAGCAGATACTGTGATATCTTTTCTCCAATTAGAATAGCGGGGCTTGGATGCTACCCAAGAGGGCCTGAAAGCACAAGGTCAAAACACAACAGTGCTCTTCAACTAATACTTTCCCTGGGTCACAGAGTCTCTTCCCCTTCTTCTCACCTGATTCCCAGCCCCTTAAAAGGCCAAAGCCTTCAGCTCGTGGAGAGGAGAGGTGAGCGTGAGTGTGGAAGAGAGAAGGAGTCCCTTGTCTTGCTTCACGCCTCCGACCCGGGTTCAACTCCGAACTCGGGGATGGAGAAGCTCTAAGTTAGGTGGCTCGGCCGCAGGAGGCCCCTCGGAGGGGATGACGTCTGCCTCGAGACCTGAATGAAGAACTTGGTTCTGCTCACCTGTGACTAAGCTTTTGGATTATTCCCTTAAGATTTGCCATGGAAATGTTCGTTGATTTTCTCTCTTTGCCTCTACACAGCTCTCCTTTGAGCCGCCTGACCAGGCCCTGTCTGCGATTCTGTTGCAGGTGGTGGCTCAGGTGGTGTTATTCATGTGCATGAACACGGCTGGGATCTTCATCAGTTACCTGTCGGACCGCGCCCAGCGCCAGGCCTTCCTGGAGACTCGGAGGTGTGTGGAGGCCAGGCTGCGCCTGGAGACGGAAAACCAAAGACAGGTACCGATGGGAAAGGCCGCGAGTCCTGTTGAGCTTAATTTCTGCCCCATCACACCTGGACTTGCCAGGGTTCTCTCCAAGTGTGTGTCACGGGGTGACCAGGTCTAAAATAGTAATGGAAGATTCTCCACACTCAAGTAATTGCTCCCTCAAGAAATAAAATGGTTCTAGTCTCAATGTGATCTCCTGCTGCTTTTGACCGACACCTATGCTTCAAGGCTCTGGTGCCTAAAAACCATTAAAATCCTCCTCTTGGACCCTCTTGTTTTTGAAACTGTACATTGTTATTTCAGATACAATTTTTTTTACTAGCAATTCAAATTGTAGTAAGCACACAGACGAATCTTGTACACGTGTGGTTCCTGATGCCCGAACCTCACTTTCACAAAAGATGACTGAACATAATAGAATTTATGGAACATGACGAAGGGACACAGAGGGGACAGCAGGTCAGGTCACGGTAGGAGCCATGAGTTCAAGTTTGAATACATTAAAGGAGATTCTTGGGCAGATGTTATAAGAATTTTAAAAATAGGTTCAAATTATATGTTTCACCAAAATAAAATTAGCTTTCATAGAATAAAGATTTTCCCCTATCAAAATTATTCATCCATTAAAAATGTGTGCCTATTTTAGCCCCTGAGAACAATTTTCAAAGAGGAATAACAGGAAGGTGTTGAAAAGTGTTTATAGAATCAACATATTTTATATTCCACATGTTTATGCACCCTTTGGGACTCTATGTTCAATGAGTATGTTCTACAATACGAGACTTTTGATTTAAAGTAATCTTCGGACACACACTTGTTATGTTAAGCTGTATGCAATACTGGTCTGAGAAATTATAAAGAAAGTAGCTGCAAAAGACACAGCATTTTCCTCATCTTCATTTGATCAAATCCTTAGTAAGACGCGGATCTTTGAAATGGGGAAGCCAGGTCTGTGTGGTAATGGATGAGGCAGACAGGCTGGGTGCCATCTGCCAAGACTCAGCTCCCACCGCCATGTGGTACTGCCAAAGGGCACAGAGGAAATGGCTGAATGGCCAGCTCCTCCGTGGACTTCTCAGGATCCAGAATTAGGCAATCTCTAAGTTCATGTCTCAAACCATTATGGAACCTCATCACTGATTTATTGTAGTTGCCCCGAATAACCCTAAGGAATAATTTAGAGGAATAACTTTGAGAAAGAATTCACCTTGCGTACCAAACATGAGGCTCTCTGGGGACTATACACTGTGTTCCTTTGCAAAGCAGAGCAGCCGCCAGGCAGACACGCCACTCTTGCCAATTCAGAGAATGCGGCCGAATTAATAATGTATCCCGCTCTTCTCCATGCTCTGTGGCAACCAGAACTGTAATTGTGGGTGAGTGGTTGGGGCAACTCAATCTTTTATTTAATGTTCATGAAATATTGGAGACACTAAAATGATTGCCTTGTTATACCCATAAGACTTCTCTCCCGCCCTTCAAGGGGAGTGTCTTGGAGTCACCATGATATAAAAATCTAACACTGGTAAAAGGACCTTCCTCTATCCTCTCTAATCTTTGCATCTTTTTAAATTGGCGAAAAGAAGAAAATAATACAGGAGTGAGGACAGGTGCCATCTAGAGCGCAGTGGAAAGCTCACTGCAGTTCATGCCACGGCCATCTTACCCCCTGGTTGGGCCACCTAAGCCACTGAACTTTCAGCCCTAGATCCTTCACCCACAAACAGGGCAATGTCTCTCTTCCCAACACCGTGCTTGTCTCAAATAAGAGAATGTGTAAAAGGCAAGACAGAATTATGTCAGCCTTGTTGTAAGAAAAGATTGTCTTTTGGTGGAAGATCCCTTGTTCTGAGGGTTCCGTAAAATGTGCCATAAACGTGTGACGGTCCTGTGCCCACAGTGATGGGAAAGTATTTCCGGGACCCTCTTCCCTCGGCAGTTGTATCTGAGACAGCTGGCTTTGCATCTTTCCATTGACACTCCATCTCTGCTTCGGGTTCCCATTATCCCTGAGAACCACCTCAGCGGAGATGGGCAGAGAAGTTTTTTAAAGGAGACCGTCCAGAATTTGAAATCTTTGCGTAGTGACCAACCATCTCAGTGAGCTTGAACAAGATGTGAGTCTTAGATGATAATACTGCCGCCCCCAAAGAGGTTCCTTGTAGTTAAAAATAGTGTGTGTAGGGCCCTTGCAGCTCAGTGACGAGCGTCTAGTAGCCTGATTGTGCATAATGGTTTTTATGAGGCCACCAACATGGCTTAGTTCCCGGAGGACTCATTTGAGAACACGTGGATGGGCTTGTCTCAGTTGAAACCCCAGTTGACAGCTATTCATAGGGGGGAGGGGAATCAGGTGGGTGGTTCTACTAGGACACAGTGATCAGAGCTCAGCATTAGGTTCCATGTCTTTCAAAGTATCATGTGTCATTAACAAATTCATCCCCACTTAACTCTTACCAAAGCTAATTATAGTAACTTAACTGTTAGAAATTCTGAACTTTGTGAAGGAGACACTGTCCCAAGGGCTTAAATGACATCAGATCCCTTTTCCTTGGGAAATGATTCCAAAAGAGACCAAACGTCATTTTTTTTAACACTTCTAAATGCAGAATCAAAAGGCCTTATTCTACAGAAATGATCAAGTTTGGTGTAATTTTTTTCAAACACTGGCTTTACCTCATGATAGGATACAAAGGAAATATTTAAATAACTTACTATGTTCAACCATGAATTAATTTATGTATTGAGGGTCTAGCGTGTGCCATGAGCTTTGCTGGACATTGAGAATATAATGGTCACTAGCAATTGGTTCCTGGTTTTACAGAATTTACCAGACACAGAAATAGATGGGTGACCTATGGGAATGGTGTATTGGTCAAACCCAAACTGGATGTGGACAGAAGCCTACCCAAAAGAAATGATGCCTGAATTGATATGTGCATAAGATTTAGCTCATTGATAAGTGATGAAGAGTTCTGCATAAAGGTCAAAAAACACAAACAAACATCCTGGAAGAAGGGAGAATGTAGTTTGTTGGGGCAATTATGAGTACTACCATGGTAACTCACTCCTGTGATTCACTCATTTATTCATCCAACCATCCATCCACCCACCCACCCATCCATTTATGTTGGAGTAGCTACAGAGACAAGTAAGTCTCAGGCTCTATGCTAGACTGGGACAGGAAGATGAGTAGAACTTTGGAGAGAAGGAAGAAAGCATTAGCAAAGATACTGATGTTAAGATATATATAATATGATGAAGCACAACACTGAGGACACCCTCTAGCAAATTTGTATACTTTCTCCAATGGCATATCATTGCACTTTTCCATTCAATGAAAAATAGATACTGAATGTTAACTATCAGGCATTGTTCAATGTACTGTATATACCAAAAGGGAGGAAGTCTGTTACAGATCTCTATTATGGCATGCCCCACTGACTCTCAATCTCAGCATGCCTTCTTGTTAGGGTAAACTGTGAGCCCCCTAAGAGTGACCCATAACTCATTCTTCTATATAGCCCACCCAGCAGTGCCTGAAAACCAGCATAGGATATATGGTTATGAAAAGACTGAGGTTTTCAATATTCAATAGTGGTTACTAATCACCCAAGACAAATCACCAAGCTGTAGCTGAAGGGCACGTGGCCCATGAGCTATGCTGCCTCTTGTTTTGTGGGTCCTGTAGCGTGATGAGGTGCTCGGGGTCCTGAATAACAGGCTTTTTCCTTCGATAACCTGAGGTTGCATGTGTGGTTCATAAGGTCAAGAGCAAGCAGGCAGGAGAGACCAGCACATGTTTACACCCTTTGCTCCATGTCTCTTCTAGGTTTTCAGCAAAGCTCCTTAAAGATGGCTCTCTACTTACACCATCTGCTTCCCCTCCCACAGTAACTGGCTGGCACAGCGCCAGGCAGAAACTACAGAATGATCTGAAAGGTTGACCTTTTTAATTTAGGTGATTGGCTTCAAGAACTTGAGCACATATTGACCCTTCAGAGAGCGAGGACTTTGTACGTTGTTGTTGTTGTTTTTAATCTTTTTATCACCAATTATAACTAGCACAGAGCATATTAAATACTTCTTGACTGGTCTCTTGGGCCCCAGCTTCCCTTCTTCCAATGTGTTCTCCATCGCAAAGGCCTGGTCTTGTTCAGAAGCAGTACCTTGTAGTGGGGGGTTCAAAGCAAAATCTTCAGTGTCTAGGAGATCTGGATTCCCATCCTCCTTCCTGTGCCTCTAGAGACCTTGCTTTTGTAGGTGTGATGCACACATAATGCTGATTCCTTTCTCCACGTGGTGAGAGTGGAGGATTAAGGATGAACAGTGCTTAGTCCAAGGCAGAGGAAACGGAGGACCTGACATCAATTTCATTCTTCCCTCAGGAAAACCCTTCAGTGGCCGCATTCCCTCCAAGATAAAGTCCAAAGCCCGTGAGTGACCCAACAGGCCCTCCACGACCTAGTCTCTGTGTCCTCTCTCCCAGATTCTTCTTCATCGCCTGGTCTTGCACTCACCAAACGACCACCAGCTCCCTGGGCTGCTGTTTCACTACCCTGTGCTGTGTGGTTCAGCCGGAGAGGCCATCTCCCTCCTCATGTCTTTACTCTGAAAATTCCGCTCCCACATCTCTTCCTCCATGAGGCTTGCTTCTCCCCGGGTTCAATGAAAGGCTTTTCTCGTGTTTCCACACTTTAACGTTAACTCTATTATAGAACCATTTAGAGCCTTTACTGGTCTGTATCTCTCTCATTGGCCAGGAAGGACTACTTAAAGGCAGCTCCTCCTGTGTCATTTATCTGCTTCCCTGGTATTTATTCAGCACAATGGCTGGAATATAACATCCTCTGATTGATGTTTATTAAGCTGAGTTTTATTGAATTCAAATGTTGGTGCCTGGCTTCACCTCTACCTACAGGAGGGTCATGTTGAAATAATTCTCCTGTGTAAAAGTCAAGACATGTGTGCCCACTGTGACCCAATCAGAGACGTGGTGGAGGGTGGATGCTTATCCAATGCAGCAGAGACTGGGGCAGGCTGAGCACATGTCTTGCACAGATCTGCTGGGGGAATTTTCCATCTGGAAGCCGCATCTCGGAACATCTCTCTTTGGGGAATTAGATTCTAATTATTGTAGTTTTTGTAATTCCACTGCTCCTCCCAAACGATCCAAATGGCCCATATTTATTTTAAATATTTAAATGAATTAATTGTTTTCCGTTTAGCTTTGAGAGTTGCCCAAACCATTATGGTAATCATGGCATTTTGGAGTCTCAGAAGCTCTGGGGGCACTGGAATAACGTTTCTTTTGATGCCATATGTTGCAGCAACTAGGATAATTTATTATTAAATGTGGCAGATGTTCCAGCTGTGTTAAAGCAATTCTGTTTAACTTTAACATCTTTGTTAGACAATATTGATGTAAGTTAGTGGTTCGGACAATAGGTTGGATGGGAAAGTTGGGTTCTCTACTGTGTTCTGAATTGGTTGGTTTGACTCATATTAGTGCCCTATAACACCTAGGAAATGGTTTTTAAAGCTACAGACAACTGTTAACTGCTAGTGAGACAGAGCCTTGTCATTCAGTCACTCATTCAGGAAGAATCAATTCAAGGTTGACATGAAAGTGGCAGAATCTCAGGAAATTTGTGGGAGTTTTTGTTCCAGGTCAATGGGTGTCTTCATAATCCGAACACTTCTTGAACCTCATACCATCAAGCCATTCATCTGCTTTTCTCCATCTCTTACATTCAAGACCACCCTTGTACCATCCATCCGTCATGTTCACCTTTTTCTGTTATAAATATATTTTATGTAACTATTCTCCAGTTTGTACTGGAATTTCTGTTTCCTAAACATCCTTATCACGTACTACATTCATGCCATTTTCATGGCATTGCTTCTGGTTTTCCTGCCTATCTGGGATGAAGCTCCTTTCATCCCCTAAACCTTACTCACTCTTCAAGCCTCAGCTCAAACGTCACATCTTCTGCAAAGACCCTCTCTGTTCTCTCTCCCTGCTGTGACCTCCATGAGGGTTTCATTCGTGCATTGCTTTATTCAGTGACACCTTTCTGCATTCTGCTGTGTTCTTTCTTTATTTGTCCTTCTACATGATAAACTCTTTGAAGACTGGATATGTTTCACTCATGCTCTTCACCATAGCTGTGGGTCCAGACGTGGAGAAACCCACACTGGGAAGAAAAGCAGAGACAATGACTATACAATGAGTGCTATAATTGTGTTTTTTCAAATATTCTTTCTGTCAAAAAATATTTGTGAATGAGTAGATTTGGGAAATACTCTCCTCTTTGGATCTGATTTCTGGGGTCCTTGTCCTCCAAAACCAGGAGTCCAATGTCTTCTTATCAGTTAACAACTTTGTTGAACTTCCTCCACCTACCAGTCAGACTTCACCTTTTATTATTCCTTTATACAAATGACTTCAGTCTAGGTAGAATCCTGCCTAAGCAAATTTAAAAAAAATAAATTTCACCCAGAGGCATCGTCTTCATCATCACATTCCTGTCAGCTTCTCTATCTTTGTGCTTTATTTCTTTCATAGCTTTCTGTTATTACTTTCCTTAGGTTTTTTTTTTTTTTTCATTTCTTTCAGGTATTTGGGGGAATACAAGTAAAATGTGATGGAAATATTCTACCTCTATGTCATCCAAAAGCCACTAACCACATATGACTATTGAGCATCCCATGAAATGTGGTTAGTGTGATTGAGGAATTGATTTTTCTTTTCAATTAATTTAAAAATAGCCATTAAATAACCATTTTTGTCTCTTGTCTCTCTCTGAGTGATTTATCATGACTCAAACTTTGCTTCTGGATTGTTCCTATGTCAGCATCTCTAACACCATGTTCTCTTTTGAGCTCTAGATACCCGTCATCATGGACAGCTTCATCTGCATGTCCTGGTCAGCCTGGTCATGAGCCTCTCATCCCCCCAAAACCTACTTCCTTTCAATATGACACATCCTTGTACCTGATACACCCACCTCCGCTGTGGTGCCACTTCCTGTTAATGCTGTCTCCACCATTTATGTACTAACTGTTCCTATCTTTCTTTTTCTATTACGTAATCCCTCCCACAAAATAGATTTTTGACTGCTGCTAACCAGTTGTCAACTAGGGTAAACTGCTCTAACCATTTGAAGTCAACCCTAAAATCTTACCTGAAAAAGAAGCTGTCATTTGCTTTTTCCCATTTTCTTTATGAAACAGGAGACTTTGTGGACATATCAAGTCTCATGGAAATGTAGGGAACATGAGCCACTGCTTTCTCTCCATCCATCTTGTCTCTCTAGCTCACACAGAGCAGGATTCCTGTGTAGTGTAGTCACAGCCCCTTAGCCTTCTTGTGGGGTAAGAATGTGGATCCTTTCCTCCAGCAGGGAGCCCACGGGCGCAGTGAGCCCCACAGTGGCCCAGCTGCTCTCTCTGGCTGGAGACCTGTAACCAGTACAAAAAGGAGGCCCAGGAAGCCCATGTTCGCTCACTTTGGAGCCACAGTCCCCAGCAATGAAGTGGTGTCTTGATTCTTGTATGCCTCTCCTGTCTGTTTCTCAATGGGTTCACTTGAGAGGTGAGGCGTGTAGCTAATTCAAATCTCAAAACCCAACGAGTATAATGCCTGCCAGGACCATCTCCTTAGTGCCCAGTTTTTCCTTCCATGATAGTTACTGATCACAGAATACAAGCCATGACCTGGCTCCAGCCCCACCTTCCAGTCACGTCACTGGCTACCTCCATCCTTGTGCTCTGACGCTCCACCAGACAACAAACAGGCCCCCACACTTCTGTGCCTTTAATTTTTTTGCTGGTATTTCCCTGTTTGCCCTCCAGATCTAGTCTCTATTCTTCTCTGCCTCTCTCTATGCCCCAGGAGGCTAATGTATATGGATGCACCAATAGGCCGTTACCCTCTAGTTTCTGATTGGGTTTGCCAAGGAGGCACTGAATGGAAGGGCAGGGGTCAATGGATTTATCTCCCCATCTCCTACCCTGCCAGGCTGTGCTGTGTAATGCCAGTGGCTGTATGTTCAGACCAGAGGCCATAGAATCTATCAGGCAGCCCTCACCCATAGCTACAGGATTACTGGGTTCCAGAGGTGTTTGTAGATCCACTCTTCCTAGCCTTTGGGTGCTTTCCCATCCATTGTTGGGTTTCTTAACTCTTCACTAAGCTCTCTTCCATGATCTCTTTGGAGGTACCAATTGTGTCCTGCTAGGACCCTCAATGACATGCTCCTTTTGTTTTATTTATATGAGAGGCACTACTCCCATCTCCCATTGTGTTTCCGAGGGAGGTCAGTAGACCACAACACCAGGAGTCAGAATAACTCTCCTCGTCCTCCATCCAAAGTGTGGGTGCTGACACCTGATCTAAATGCGCCTCGTCTGGATTCAGACGCACTGTGAGAATAAAATACACACCGAGCTTTGAAGACAATACCAAAGGGGAAAAGGGGGTGCAAAATACCTCTTCTTTACATATTGGTCACCTGTTGATTACACATGGAAGTGGCAATATTTGGGGTGCAGACCTAGGTGCTTGTCCCATTTCAATTCCCAACTTGCTGGTGTGACTCTAAGCAAGTTGTTGAACCACTTTGGACAAGAGTTTTTCTCATCTCTCAATTAGAAATGATGATTCTTGGCCTCACCCCTGGGGCAGTTCTGAGAGACAAATACCAGATGCCTGAAAAAAGTGTGATCTCAGCTGTAAAGGACCCTACAAATGTGAAAATCCCACCAACCGGATGCTCAGAGGCCCTCCTCCAGGAAGCGTCCTCTGCTGTTTCCAGTCAAGAGCTATTTCTTTTTCCTTGGCACTCAGAAACTTATAGTTAACGCAGGGTTTTCACACTCGGCCTGGTATTGTGGTTGGCACTGTGATTCCCTCTAATTGCTGGTAAGTTTTGGAGCAGTGAGCAGAGGCCCAGTACTAATCGTCGGTGACCCTCCTGTAGCAGCTGACTTCCCCCGGAGGTTTGTGTTTACCCCATGTGGGTGGACAGCCAATTCCTGCTCTCCATCTGGCGGCCTGGTTCTCTGCAGTCTCTCCTGCCCACTGTTTGCATTTTGGGGAATGGTGGAAGGAGTGAGAGCTCTGAAGCAGAACAAACCTGGATTGGATCGCTACCACGATAGCTGGGTGACCTTGGGTGTGTCACTTAAACTCTCTGGACTTTGGCTCTTCCCTCAAAATGATGCCCTCCTGTAATCTCAAAGTGGCTCCGAGGAAATCAAGCAGTAATGACGAGCACTGGGGCCCAGGTTAGGTGGCTCAGTTGGTTGGGTCATTGTCCCCTACACCAAAAAGTTGTGGGTTTTATTTCTAGTCAGCACAGACCTAGGTTGGGGGTTCGATCCCCGTTTGTGGTGCACACAGGAGGCAACAGATTGATGTTTCTCTATCTAGCTCCGTCTCTCTAAAAATCAATAAAACCTATCCTTGGATGCGTTGGGGGTCATACTTGGTCCTTGAACTTTTGAACCACCTGGGCCATCTCTTGAGTTTTATAGCAGAACACATTCTATTTCTAGTAACTACAGGTTTTCTTGCTATTTGTGTTCCTACGCAAATTTGGCATCCTGGGCAGTACTGATTGCACCCTGATTCAGGGAGAGGCCGGCACTCTGTGCTCATTTGCATACAATTAACATTTCCAGAGGCAGTTTAGACAGAGGACATCAGTCACCATCACTGCCCTACCCCCTTCCCTCCAGCCCGGAGGAGCTGGGGAGCAACCAAGGAGCCACATGGGGGCCTTCTGTCCCACAAATCGGTCCAAAGAAAACTGGAACTGAAAACCTAACGCAACCCAACTATAAAATGCTGAAGGCAAGGCATGCCCTATTGCCTGATGTAGCTAGCTGAGGGCACATTTCAAAAGTGGTAGTAAATAGGGCAGGTGGAAAATAAATTATGTATTTTTTAAAGTGACCTATGCCTGGAATAGCTTATTTTAGCTGGATTTGAGTATGGGTCCATTGACAGGAATTCTGTATTCTCTATTTTGCATAAACCACACTCAAAAAAGTATGCATAATAAAAAATACTCCTAGAGCAACCTGAATATAGAACCATTCTAGAATCATCTGCTGTTTCTGATATTTTGCAAATGTCTTGCTCACGTGTAATTGGAAAGCAATTATTTTAGAAGGAAATTGAGCGCTTCCAAAGAGTTTAACTTATCTTACATAGAAACAAATGTTTGCTTCCTTTTTGCACTCACATTTTGGTGTTTACGCCATACTCAGTTAGATGTGGTCAGAGCAATAGCAAACACAACTGGCATCAGTAGATTTGGAAACAAACACTATGGTCTCCTGGTAAAGATACGACAAAAGTGTGGGGCACACGGAGGGTGGGGGGGACGGACACTAGACAGGGGCCGGCTAGCGAGAGTTTTTTCACATGTTGGAGTCTCCATCAGGAGGACAGTCTGTTGAATCCGTTAAATGGAGGTCTACTCTGATGCAGTGCCATTAAAAAATTATTTATGAAAAGTCAAAGGACTACACATTGATCTTTTAAACCATTGCAAGTAGTCGTCATTAGCAGTCAGAGTCTATAGAGTTGAAACATGCTGAGAACTCTGCTTTCACGGCAAGAAGAAAGACAGACACTCACAGGGCAAATGCCATGTGGAGAAAGAATGGAGTAGAGGGATCTACACGTGCAGCTGGAGCTGAGATTGGAGAGATCTACAAGCCAAGGAGCACCAAGGACTGCTGGTGGCCACTGGAAGTTGGGAGAGCTAGGCCACAGGTAGTGCAAGGTTTCCAGGAAGGCCCCGTTGTTTTCTCACAGGAGTTTTTATGTTCTCCTGCCCCTCCCCCCCCCACTCAACTACTAGTAAAGACTCCAACTTTGTGCCTACCTGCCCACCACGTGCAAGCAACCGGTAAGAACTCCAAAAGATACTTTTCCAAGGTGTCGACCCCTCCTCCCAAACCAGGTTTACACTTGCTGAGTTCCATTCTTAACAGGCTTCAGGCACAGTTTGATCCAGAAGCTATCCAGAACACTTGGTTGATGTCTCTTTATTCTTTAGCCTGAGCTGAGCCATCAAAATCCAGAAAAAATTCCACATTAACTGACTTTTTCTTGGAGCTTTAATAGTAACAAATGTATCATCACTATTCAGTCAGGTGACTACATTATATAATGTAGACTAAGCTCTAAGTTGGGTGCCAGAAATAAAAATGAGATTTTTTTCATAGTAAACTGGAGTTTGACAAGCTTGGCCCTTTGCAACTTGGAGTTATATGTGTCATGTCTTAAACCTCTCCACTAGATTATAAGCTTCTTGATCAATACAGGACTCAATATTTTCCCCCATGATATCTAACATGGTATGAGACATTCAGTAACATTCTATCAAATGAATTAAATAACAATTGAATTAAGAAGCTTTTCCCACAAGTTCCTTCCGCAAATATGGGAGAACTAGATGGATTCATGCACTGGTGGGTCCCTCAGCCTGGCCTGCAGGGGTCAGACAGAAACCAGCTCTCCAACAGCCCCTGAGGGGTCCTGGATTGCAAGGGGGCAGTTCTCAGGTGATGCACCCCAGAATTGGGCTCCCTCTTCTCTGGTTCCAGGTGTGTCACCCAAGGACCGCAGCTGCCAAGTCACCACAGCTCAATGGCTCCTGCATTGAGCATCTGCCCCCTGGTGGTCAGTGCGCATCATAGCTACAGGTCAGAGTATCTGCCCCCTGGTGGTCATTTCACATCATAGCTATCGGTCGGACAGTCAAATGGTCGGATGGTCACATAGGAATATATTATTGATAAACACTGAAGAATAATTTCCCTCCCCTCCTTAGTCAATGAGATGCTGGAATTTTCATTTACAACAGGGTGTTCCTGTTGAACTCTCTACTCCATCAACTCCTCTTTCTTCATTCCCATTGTTCAAAACAGTTCCCAGGTAGCTCTATGGGAGCCTCTTCTTTTATATGCAAGTCGTCAGTATGTAAATATTTCATCTTGAACCTCCTCACTTGCCAACAGTTCAAAGTATTTTATGTCTCACATCCATTGTCCTGGTATCTCTTTGGAATATGCAAGACACAAGTGGTGCCCTGAGCTGACTTCTATATGAAGGCCGTTCATATGTCATTTCAGCCATTTTTCCATGTCTCAGCCAACTAGACCGCTTGCATGATGAAGGCAGAAGTGAAATATGTCCCCTATTCCGCCCCATGGAGAGCACAGTGTCTAGCACTGGCTTATTCCTTAGGATATGTGTGTTTGCGAATAGGTTTACCACATGTATGAATGGGTAGAAGATGGTAATCCAACACAGGTTACATGAAGACATGGGGAAGACTGTGACATGGGAGTCAGCCCCACGTGACCCACTGTACCCAAGAAAATGATGGGCCTAGAGGCTGGACCACAGACCTCACTTACTGATGGATCCAGAGGCCTGGGCTCACATCCAGGCCCTGCCACTTGCTCTGTGTCCTTGGGACAACTCTCTAACCTCTCTGAGCAGCACCCTAGATGGTTTGGCTCAATGGGTAAAGCATCTGTCTGTGGACCAAAGAGTCCTGAGTTTGATTCCAGTCGATGGCATGTACCTTGGTTGCAGGCCCCAACCCCCCTAGCCCGTGCCCTGGTCAAGGTTTGTGCAGGAGGCAACCAATCAATGTGTTTCTCTCACATCGATGTTTCTCTCTGTCTTTCCCTCTCTTTTCCACTCTCACTAAAAATCAATGGAAAAACACCCTCGGGTAAAGATTAACAAGAAACAAAACAACAATAACAAATAATAAAAATATCTACACCTTGTGAATTGTGAAAATTAAATGAGATGGAAGAGCCCAGTGAGAACTGTTGTTGGTAGCAGGGCTGTCAATATCACCACTACTCCTTCTTAGACATTTGCTTTGATCGTGAACTACTACATTACACACACACACACACACCCTCAGCCTACCAGACACTGAGTTGACTTTAAATCCATACAGAGAGAAACCAATTGAGGTATTTAGAGTATGAAAAGATGGAAAAAACAAAGACAACAGAATTACACCTTAGTTGTAAGGGGTAGCTGGTGTTTGAAATAACAGAGAGAACTAATAAATGAGCATTACATGTATTTTCCGGGTAAGCCACACCGACTATGTGATTTTCTGCTTTTCAAATGTAAATGAGAAGTGTTTGATAACTGCTCTTCTCACAGACAGAAAGCTGACATAATTAAACCTAAGCTTGAAAAGTGATAATTCAACTCATGAGCCACTGTTTTGATGGGCTGGGAGGAGGGGGCTGCAGAGACCGCAGGCCCACACCTGACCTGCGTGACTTCTCCAGGCAATTTGTGCAAGTGCAGCAGCAGCAAAGGGGCCATCAGCCATCCCACCTCTGCAGTGCCCTCCAGCCTCTGACATAGTATCCTTTGGCAAGCTCTGGCCTGATAAGCCATGCCTATTTAAAAATATATATATTTTTATTAATTTCAGAGAGGAAGAGAGAGAGAGAGAAGGAAACATCAATGACGAAAGAATCACTGATGGGCTGCCTCCTGCATGCCCCACACTGGGTATTGAGCCCACAACCCAGTCATGTGCCCTGACTAGGAATCAGACCACAACTTCCTTGTTGGTAGCAGTGTGGGTCCACACTCAACCACTGAGCCACACCTACGCAAGTCATGCCTTTTGAGATGCGGCAGAAGCAGGGTATGCGGTGTGGTGTCCTGCATTAATGCATAAGTTGGCCTTGAGCAAATTGCTTCTCTGAGTCTCATAAGATCATCTTACTAATTCCCACCTCCCTGGATTCTTTTGACCATTAGATGGGCTAGAATACACACAGGTAACTGTGACATGCCTACGTCATATTTTTTATGTCATATTTGAGGAGGCTGTACAATCTCCTGATAATGCTGCAAGAAAATTACTTGAATTTTAATCAGTCTTTCCATCTCCAAATCAGAACTACTCTACTTGCTATTCAACTATGATGATCTTGAGTAAGTGTGAAAAG
>PVJC01003892.1:0-67352 GCA_004026665.1 Murina feae | reverse complement strand
AAAAAAAAAAAAAAAAGAAAGAAAGGGGAGAAGGGATGAATGAAAAGACAAGGGAGCAAAGGAATAAGAGGAGAGAAAGGAAGGCCCTGTGGTGGGCACATTAGACAGGAACACAGTGCTTGGGGATTGTCGCACCGCTGCCCTTAATGATGGCTGTGAGAGAACCAGCTTTGCGAGGGATTTGACCAGCTTTCAAAGGATGCCTCCCACCATCCCTCGCCTTCCTGGAAACTCACTAGGATGATAAAGAGCCACTCCCTTTGTTTCCAATCCAAGGCAGCTCCCATTATCAGCGGGCCCTGTCCTCCCCTGGGGCTCAGTTTCCAACCCCAGAAGTCTTGTTCCCTTTTCTGCAAAGGTGCTACTGTGTGTAGTGGGAGAACAGATACTCATGTGGGTGTGCTGCTGCTCAGGCGTGCTTACCTGCACCTGAGCAGGGAAAGCTTTCTCGTGGTATGTCACCTTTCTGTAGGGTTGCAAGGGTCCACTTCTTCCCGCCCACAGCAGATCTGGGCTCTCCTCAAAGACAAGCCCTAACAGAAGTTGGGCAGATGTTGGGGGAAATGCAACTGCAGAGTCTTGTTTGTACAAGGCCTTACACTCTCACCAATTCTGACAGTCACGCTCCCAGCCCCACAAAAGCATGGGATTCTGATTGAGTCTTTTGCAAAAATGAGAAATATCATCTCTTCTGGTTTACATATCTCAACATGCACCACCAGATCCAGAAACACACACAAATTCCACTCTTGCTCATTTTCAATCCGAGGGGTTTTCTAGAAAGTAGAGCTTTGTTACAGAACAGCTTGCTGGACCACAGGCAGGGCTGTGGCAGGCACTCCCAGTGGTAACTCCGGCTGTACCTTGAGCACCAGTGAAGCTCACTGCTCCGTGTGCCCACCTCAGTGTTTACTGCGGTGGAAATTCGCTCAACATGCTCAGCCCTGCAATGGCTTAGCTCTGTTTGGAGTGTGCTGGGAAAATGACATTTATTCTCTAGTTAACGTGTCTCTCTCTGCCCTCAGAGTTGCTAAACAAACAAGTTGTTCTTAGAGCAAGCATCTCCCTTTCAGCATCTCTGCGTTTCTGAGCCACAGCTCAGCAATGAGGCCTCTAGCCCTCCATCAGGCTGCACACCGCGGGGACACACATGGTCCTCTGAGTCCTGCTGTCGCATTTTGAGGACCTCACATTATTGATGGCAACAGGTGCTCAGAATTCAGCGCAACCCACCCAAGGCTTAGTTCATTTTCTCTGCAAACCTCTGGATTTAGGAGAGAAAATACCAGGCTCCTCTCAGGCTGCCTGTAAACATCTCGGTCTGGATTTGCTGAGGTGGGTTGCTAAATTTAATTGCCAGTTTCCATGCCTTGTGATGGTGTGTGACAGGCCAGCTCACCCTGTGAGTTCGCCAAGGGGTTTTAAATAAATGCTTTCTGACGGAAAGGATGATAAAGATCCTGTTATTCACCAGAGAGCCTGGAGAGTGGGCTGGCCTGGGTTTCACCGCTGAGCTGCTGTGGTGCTAATCCCTGGAGCCCCCACCACTTCCCACTGGCTAGTAGGAGAGGCTGGAGGCGCCTGTGGAAGAGCCCAGCCAGCCAGCTCCGTCTGCCCAGGTCTCTGTGACCCTGGAGCACAAATAGCTCTGTGGGCCAGCCTCAGCTTCTCCGACGGGAAAGAGGAACTGTTCACAACATATCAGGAAAGCAGGGAATGCGTGGGGCTTCCGTGCAGCATGCTGTAGGTGTGCAAATACAGCCCTGTTCGTGAGAGCATCCGTCGGGCCCCAGAGGACAAACAGGGCAAAGAGAGTGGTGTTATTCTTGCCTCTAGCCTTGACAATGCCAGCGGGAGTAAAGTGAGTCTGGCAAGTGGTTGTGTTCTCCCTGAATACTTCCTTAGGAAGCCCGCCTATCAATGCACGCTTACTCTTCGCTCTAGAGTCACTCTGTGCTGTCTGAGAAGCAGCAGCATTGCCTCGCCTGGCAGCTTTTGAGAAATACAGAGTCTCAGGCCCACTTCATTCTTGCTGATTCCTAATGGGCTGCTTAGCAAGCTATCCAGATGATGTGTATATATTTTAAATTTTGAGAAGCCCTGGTGTAAAGCAGTGGTTGTCAAACTTCAGCCCGCATCAGAATTCCCAGGGGAACTTGTTCAAACATCAAGGTCCCCCCACTTCCAGAGTTTCTGACTTAGTAGGTCTGGGACAGGGTTGATTAATTTGCATATCTATCTGGCTCCCTGGTGATCATAAGGCCACTGGCCCAGGGACCACACTTGGAGAACCACTGATGAGTATTCCTCCTAGCAATTGTTTTTTGTTTTGTTTTTTAATATATCTTTATTGATTTCAGAGGAGAAGGGAAAGGGAGAGAGAGATAGAAATATCAATGATGAGAGAGAATCATTGATTGGCTGCCTCCTGCCACCCCCAACTGGGGATGGAGCCTGCAACCTGGGCGTGTGCCCTTGACCAGAATCGAACCAGGGACCCTTTAGTTTGCAGGCCGGTACTCTATCCACTGAGCCAAACCAGCTAGGTGTTTTGTGATACTTCCTTCCCATGTCACCAGTGTCTGTCATCTACTGGCCACCTCAGTCCCTGGAATTACTGTAGTCTTCTGTTAATATCTTAATTTATAATTCTTATATCATTTTTGAGCTTTTGAATTTAGTCCATATTTCTTTATCTCTTTCACTAGGAAGTTCTGCACTAAACATGGAAAACCAGAGTTTGTGCTGTACAAAAAGGAGGATTTCTTGAAAATCCTACATTTTTTTCCTCCCATGTAGTTGTTCTAAAATTCCACCTGTTTTTTCTTTTTTTTTTTTAAATCCCTACCCAAGAATATATTTTCATTGATTTTTAGAAAGAGTGGAAGAGAGAGGGAAAGATAGAGAAACATCGATGTGAGAGAAACACATCCATTGGTTGCCTCCTTCACAAGCCCCAACCAGGACCTGGACCAGGGAGAAGTATGCAATGGAAGTACGCGTCTTTGACTAGAATTGAAACCAGGACCCTTCGGTCTACAGGCCAACGCTCTATCCACTGAGCCAAACCAGCTAGGGCCCACTTGTTTTTTCAACTTGTTATGCTGCTGGTCCATAAGGAGCTTGTTATGTGACTATCACAGGATAACCACGTTGACTTACTACAGTGCAGTTTTTTAAATCACACCAGCAATGCAGTGACACATTTAATTAAAACAAGCAACTCTGAAGAATGATGAATTCAAAGCAAAAGTCAATGTTTTTGTCCCCCATCTGATCCCCTATTCTCCTCCCAGAGCTAATGAATATTATCAATTATGTGTGTATTCTTCTGTGCCTTTAAATATGCACATATGCATAAATAGAGGTAGATATGCATATAAATACATGTCTGTATATATTTACAGTATTATTTTGCAACTTCCTTTTATTAATTAACAACATTCCTTAGAGGTCCTTTAAAATTAATAAGTAGCTTCTACTTCATTCTTTTTAAAACTACATATCATATTTCTTAATTTGGACATATGTTAGTTTATTTAACCATTCTTTTAATGGCCATTATGTTAATTCCAAAATGTTGCTATTTTTTAAAAATATATTTTATTAATTTTTTACAGAGAGGAAGGGAGAGGGATAGAGAGTTAGAAACATCAATGAGAGAGAAACATCGACCAGCTGCCTCCTGCACACCTCCCAGTGGGAGTGTGCCCACAACCAAGGTACATGCCCTTGACCGGAATCAAACCTGGGACCTTTCAGTCCACAGGCCAACGCTCTATCCACAAAGCCAAACAGGCTAGGGCCCAAAATGTTACTATTAATAACAATACTTAGTTAGCTTTCTCATGAGATTCAAAGGAGAACTGGCCCAAATAGGTTGTATCTATTTACATTACCCCCAGCCACTTTGAAAACAGTTATTTCTAAGCCCCTCATCAAAGCTGTCTATTATTAGTCTTGTACATTTTTACCAATATATTGGGGATATCTCATTATCTAAAGTTGCATTTAGTGATAACCATTTGAGATTAAAGATGAGATTATCAGCCATTTTATTTCCTTTCTTGTGATTTACTTACTCAGATTCTCTGTTCTTTTTCTATTGGGTTGTTGGTCCTTTTTTTCGGTCAGGGAAAAATAGGAGCAGTAGTCTGGGTATTAATCTTTGTTTTATTAAAAACGTTGCAATGTTTCATCCAAGTCTCTCACTTGAGTTTTCATGGCTTTATTTTTGCCACATAGAATTTATAGTTTTTGGATAATCTATAATATAATTTCTTTTTTATTTTTATTGTTGACATTATTACAGATGTTCCACCCCCGCCGCCCCCTTTTACCTCCCTCCACCCAGACCCCATCCTCCCCTCCCTCTGGCCCTCACTACATTATTGTCTGTGTTAATGGGTTATGCATACATGTTCTGGGGCTAATCTCTATACCTTCTTTCATGCCATCAACCCCTTCTCCCCACCTCCCCTCTGACATCTGTCAATCTGTTCCATGTATCCATGTCTCTGATTCTATTTTGTTCATCAGTTTATTTTGTTCATTAGATTTCACATGTAATTGAGATTATATGACATTTGTCTTTCTCTGACTGACTTATTTTACTTAGCATTATAATCTCCAGGTCCATCCATTCTGTTGCAAAAGGTTCCTACCTTTTATAGCTGCATAGTATCCCATTGTATAAATGTCCAACAGCTTTTTTAACTATTGACTATGGGCCCAGTACACAAATTTATGCATCTTGAAAGGAACTATGGGCCATAAGGCTGCAGTGGGCACAGGGGCAGATCTTGGCCCTTCCCGCCACAGCCCCCAGTCCCTGTCTGCAGGCAGCCCCCTTCTTGCGACTGCCACCACTCCCACACACTGCTGATGACACAGAGAAATTGAAGCCGACACCAGCAGCGGGTGCAAGAGGCAGCTGCCAGCCCCGATTGCCCCTCAGGAGCAGGGGGAAGTGGAAAAGCCCTGAGGGGCAATCAGGGCTGGCAGCCACTGTTTGCACCCTCTGATGGCACAGAGGGATCTGGGCTGGCGCCAGGAGTCAATAGCAGGTGCAAGCACTGGACAGGACCACAGCATGTGGGAGCAAAGAATTTGCAGTAAGCACCAGAGGCTCGCCCCAATGACAGCAATCAGTGCCCCGCCTTGGTCCAGTGTCCCCACGCACCTGTTTCACCATCCCACCATGGCTGATGCCCACCATGTTCCACACGCACCCCCTGATGGTCAGCGCACGTCATAGCGATCATTTGTTCAGTTGTTCCACCATTCAGTCTATTTGCATGTTAGGGTTTATCTACCGTATTTTCCAGCATATAAGACAACTTTTTAACCCATGAAAATCTTCTCAAAAGTCAGGGGTCGTCAATGGAGCCAGACAGAGACTGCAAGTGTCTCCAGTCAGCTCCTTTTTGTACTGCATGTGGTCTCCGTCCGGACTTTTTAACCCAGGAAAATCTTCTCAAAAGTTGGGGGTTGTCTTATACACCCAGTCGACTTATATGCCAGAAAATATGGTATACATAAATGAGTGCTTGGGCTGTTTCCATATCTTAGCACTTATAAATAACACTGCTATAAACATATGGGGTGCATATATTCTTTCTGATTGGTGTTTTGGGATTCTTAGGATATGTTCCCAGAAAAGAGATTATTGGGTCAAAAGGCAGTTTCATTTTTTATTTTTTGAGGGATCTCCATACTGCTTTCCACAGTGACCGTACCAGTCTGCATCCCCACCAACAGTGTATTAAGGTTCCCTTTTCCCCACATCCTCATTGATACTTGTTTGTTGATTTATTGAAGGTAGCCATTTTGGCAGGTATAAAGTGATACCTCATTATAGTTTTAATTTGCATCTCTCTTATTAGTGACCTTGAACATCTTTTCATATGTCTATTGGCCTTCTGAAGTGTCTATTCAGAGCTTTTGCCCATATTTTAATTGTGTTATTTGTCTTCCTGGTATTGAGTTATATGCATTCTTTATGTTTTTTTTGGAAATTAACTTCTTATCAGATGCATCATTGGCAAATATGTTTTTCCACACAGTGGGTTCTCTTTTTATTTTGTTGTGGTTTCTTTTGATGTGCAGAAACTTTTTAGTTGGATATGGTCCCATTGGTTTATTTTTCCTTAGTTTCCCTTACCATAGGAGATATATGGCAAAAATATAGCTGTAAGAGATGCCTGAGATTTTACTGCCTATGTCTTCTTCTAGGGTTTTTATGGTTTCATCACTTACATTTAAACCTTTTATACATTTTTATTTTATTCTTGTGTATGATATAAGTTGGTGGCCTAATTTCATTTTTTGTATGTAATTGTCCAATCTTTCCAGTACCATATATTGAATAGACTGTTTTTACTCCATTGTATGCTTTTGCCTCCTTTGTCAAATATTAATTGACCACAAAGGTATGGATTGATTTCTGGGCTCTCTGTTCTGTTCCATTTATCTATGCCTGTTCTTATGCTGGTACCAGGCTGTTTTGGTTACAATGGCTATGTAGTAATCTTTGATGTCTGGTATTATAACCCTTCCAGATTTTTTCTTTCTCAAGATTGGTGAGGCTTTTTGAGGTGTTTTTTGGTTCCATATAAATTACTGGAATATTTTTTTTCTAGATCTGTGAAATATGCCATTGGTATTTTAATAGGGATTGTGGTGAATCTATAGAGTGCTTTGGGTAGTATGGACATTTTAATGATGTTAATTCTTCTTACCAATGAACCTAGTATATGCTTCCACTTATTTGTATCTTTCTTCAATACCCTATAATTTTCTGAGTACAGGTCTTTTACCTCTTTGGTTAAATTTGTTCTAGGTAACTTATTTATTTTGCTGCTATAGTAAATGGATTGTTTTCTTAGAATGAACTATATTTTTCTGATAGTTCATTATTGATGTATAGAAATGACATTGATTTCTCAACATTGATTTTGTACCCTGTTATTTTGCCAAATTCATTTATTACATCTAGTAGCTTATGGGTGGAGTCTTTAGGGTTTCCATATACACATCATGCCATCCCTGAATAATAACAATTTTACCTTTTCCTTCTCAATTTGGATGCCCTTTCTGATCACTGTGGCTAGAACTTCCAGTACCATGTTGAATAAGAGTGGTGAAAGAGGACATCTCTGTATTGTTTGATTTAAGGGAAATGCTTTTAGTTTTTTGCCCATTGAGTATGATGTATGAGGTTTGTCATGTATGGCTTTTACTATGTTCAAGTATGATCCTTCTATTCCCACTTTGCTGAGTTTTTATCATAAACTAGGGGCCTAGTGCACAAAAATTTGTGCACTGGGGGTGGGGTCCTCAGCCAGGCCTGTGCCCTCTTGCAGTTTGGGACCCCGCTGGGGATGTCCACCTGCTGGCGTGCCTAGTTATGCTGGGTGAGGGCTTGATGGCTACAGGCTGGCCAAGCCACCCAGTGGGGACCCTCACCCCATGGGGGTGTGGCCAGCCTGGGTGAGGGGCTGAGGGCCATTTTCAGGCTGCCCAGTCCCTTCAGGGTTCGGGTTCCTACTGTGGTTCCTGGCCAGCCTGGGTGAGGGGCTGATGGCTGTTTGCAGCAAGGCTGTCTGGAATTTATTTAACTTCTAAAGTTGAAACTTTATTACTTTAACCGGAGCCCTGGTCAGGTTGCCCCTGACAACCCAAGCTCCCAGCACTTCTTTGAGCCCAAGGCTGGAAGCAGGTCTCTGGGGTTTATTTATCTTCTATAATTGAAACTTTATTCTAGTAACTTTGTTGCCACAGCCAGCCTAGGCAGACAGGAACTTTAGCTTCCTGCATCTCCAGGGCAAGCCTCCTGCTTGTTCCAGCTCCATGGCTGCCGGCTGCCACCTTGGCTGGGTTAATTTGCATACAGCTGCTTTGATTGGCTGGTGGGCATGGCTTAGGTGTCTTGGAGTGATGGTTAATTTGCATATTATTCTTTTATTAGATTAGATGGGTGCTGGATTTTATCAAATGCTTCTTCTGCATCCAATGATATGACCATGTGATTTTTCTTTCATTTTGTTTATGTGATGTATAACATTTATTGATTTGCAAATATTACATCAATCTTGCATCTCTGGAATAAGTCCCACTTGATCATGATGTATGATCTTTTTAATGTATTGTTGGATCTGATTTACTAATATTTTGTTGAGGATTTTAGTATCTGTGCTCATCAGGAATATTGGCCTATAATTTTCTTTCTATATCATATCTTTATCTGGTTTTGGAATTAGGGTAATATTGGCCTCATAAAAAGAGCTTGAAAGTCTTACCTCTTCTTCAATTTTTTGGAATGTTTGAGGCAGAGAGGTGTTAGTATTTCTTTGAATGTTTGGTAAAATTTGCCTGTGAAGCCATCCGGTCCAGGACTTCTGTTTGTTGGGAGATTTTTTTTATTACTGCTTCAATTTTATTAGTTGTTATTGGTCTATTCAGGTTTTCTGATTCAGTTTTGGAAAATTGTATGTTTCTAGGAATTTGTCCATTTCACTCAGGTTGTTCCCTTTGTTGGCATATAGTTGTTTATAATAATCTCTTACAATCCTTTGTACTTCTGTGAGGTCAGTTGTTACTTATCCTCTTTCACTTCTGATTTTATTTATTTGGGTCCCCTCTCTTTGTTTCTTGACTAGTTTGGTTAAAGTTTCATCAATCTTCTTTATCTTTTCAAAGAACCAGCTCTTGGTTTCATTAATTTCTTTTCTATTGTTTTTTAGTTTCTGTGGTATTAATTCTGTTCTGATCTTTATTATTTCCTTCTTTCTACTTACTGTGGGCTTCTTCTCTTGTTCCCTTTTTAATTCTTTTATTTGTAGGGTTATATTGTTTATTTGAGTTTTTTCTTGTTTTTTTGAGGTAGGCCCATAATGCTATGAACTTCCCTCTCAGACCGCTTTCGCTGTGTCCCAAGGATTTGAGGGTGCTGTGTGTTCATTTTCATTTGTTTCCAGGTAATTTTTTATTTATTTTTTTATCTCATTGGGAACCCATTCAATGTTTAAGAACATGCTACTTAGCCTCCATGTGTTTGAATGTTTTTGAGAGTTTGCTTTTTTTGTCAATATATTTATTATTTGGGACCCGGTGCACAAAAATTTGTGCACTCAGGGAGGTCCCTCAGCTGGCCTGTGCCCTCTCGAAGTCTGGGACCTCTCAGGGGATGTCCACCTACTGGCATGCCTGGCCAGCCTGAGTGAGGGTCTGATGGCTGTTTGCAGGCTGGCCAAGCCCCCCAGTGGGAACCCTCACCCCAAGAGGGTGTGGCCAGCCTGGGTGAGGGGCTGAGGGCCATTTTCAGGCTGCCCACAGTCCCTTTAGGGTTTGCGTCCCTACTGGGGTGCATGGCCAGCCTGGGTGAGGGGCTGAGGGTTGTTTTCAGGCTGCCCACAGCCCATTCAGGGTTTGGATCCCTACTGGGGTGCCTGACCAGCCTGGGTGAGGGGTTGAAGGCCATTTTCAGGCTGCCCACAGCTCCCATTGACCCAAGGTCCCAGTGAGGCTGGCTGGAAGCAGGTTTCTGGGGGTTATTTAGCTTCTATAATTGAAACGTTGTTGCTTTGAGCCAAGGCCTAGGCAGGCATGAAGCCTCCTGTTTGCTTCAGCTCCATTGCTTCTATAATTGAAACATTGTTACCTTTAGCAGAACCCAGTCCAACCTAGGCAGGCAGTTTACTCCTGGTGCAACAGAAGCCTCCTATTTACTCTAGCTCCGTGGCTGCCGGCTGCCATCTTGGCTGGGTTAATTTGCATACAGCCGTTGTGATTGGCTGGTGGGTGTGGCTTGGCTGGCAGGCATGGCTTGGGTGTCTCGGAGTGACCACTAATTTGCATATTACTCTTGTTAGAATATATATATATTCACACACACCTGTGTGTGTGTGTGTGTGTGTGTAATTTTTTTATTGATTTCAGAGAGGAAGGGAGAGGGGGAGAGAAAAAGAAATATCAATGATGAGAGAGAATAATTGATCAGCTGCCTCCTGCACACCCCCTACTGGGAATCGCAACCTGGGCATGTGCCCTAACTGGGAATCAAACCATGATCTCCTGTTTCATAGGTCTATGCTCAACCACTGATCCATGCCAGCTGGGCTATTTTTATTGATTTGAGAGAGAGAGAAAGAGAGAAATATGCCCAGGTTGTGGGTTTGCAGGGACCAAACCCACAACCTGGGCATATGTCCTGATGGAGAATCCAACCAGCAACTTTTTGGTGTGCGGTATGATGCTTAACCAACTGAGCTACATGAGCCAGGGCTTGAGATTTTTGTGTGGTTGGTTTCTAGTTTCATGCTATTGTGATCTGAGGAGATTCTTCGTATAATTTCAATATTCTTGAATTTGTTAAGACTTATTTTGTGTCCTAACATGTGGTCTATCTTTGAGAATGTTCCATGTGCACTTGAGAAGAATGTATTTTCTGCTGCTTTGGGATGAAATGTTCTGTAAATATCAGTTAAACCCATCTGATCCAGTGTGACATTTAAGGTCACTGTTTCCTTGTTGATATTATGTCTTGAAGATTTATCCATTGATGACAGTGGGGTGTTAAAGTCCCCCTACTATGATTGTATTGCTATCAATCTCTCCCTTAAAGTCTTATAATATAATTTCCACTGAAGCTACACATTGCTAGAAATTAGACTCTTCTACTCCACATTATTCAGTGGAGAATTAATCTCTTGAACATCAGTGAAAAGAAGCTGGAAAAGGAAGTTGTAAATAAATTCAGTAGGAATATAAAGGAATCACATACCGCCTACCTTCCTCTTCTGCAGTCTAGCCCTTGTTTGTTTGTTGTTATGTTTATTAAAGCTGGGGACAGTGAAACAAGGAAGGATCTAGGATAGAAGAAGCAGCAGGAGAGAGACTAGGCTGGGCTGCTTTGCTCTCTAGAGATGTTACAGGAAAGAAGTGAACCAAGGCAAGCTGCCGCCAGCTCACTGGAGAATTAGAGGTAAGGGGCCTTGGGGACAGATTCAGGAGTTTACTCCAGGATGAACTCCACTGCCCCTGGGTCCCCTGCTGCCAGTCTTGTGGGGACCCTTGGAGTTTAAGAGAAAGAAAATTCACTTGAAAAGGAGATTCAAGTGGATGTGCCTCTGTATCTTTTGACATGAAGTTTTGTTTTAGAGATTTGTGTGAAAGCCTTGAAAAGAAGTCAAAGGTAGTTGCTATTGGGAAACGATTCTCCATAGGTCCCTCATGTTTCTGCACATCTTGCAGGCAAAGGCAATGCTACCTTTGTTCCAGGTTATCTTTTCAAGGATGTTTACATAGAGAACAGCCTTGAAAGACAGAGGTGGTGTTTCGCTGAGGAGCACAGAGCTAGTCTGTTTGCTGTTCAGCATAATAAAGATAACATGTCCCTGAGTAAAGGTTGATGGGTTTGCTTACAACCCATTACAAAAAATTGGGGTTTCTTAAACTTAGGGCTTCTCTCCTACAACACACCTTACGTGTATGGAAGTGTCATCTGGCCCTGTTTGCCCACCCTGTGGGAACTGGGGCTTGGTAACCAACACAAAAAATGATGATACTCTGGTGACTACTATTGCTATGAATCTCAAACTGCCCTTTGTCTCCAATCCAAGAGTCTCATATTCTCTTACAGCATTCATAAGCCTGTCACAGGCCAACTTGTTAACTTCGCAAGTAAATAAAATCTGAGAACCTTCACAGTTCGTGACAGTCACTATGTCATGAAAGATAAAAACCCTTCACGAACTCACCTCCACTTCCAGGCAGAATTATCTGCCTACGGTCCAAAAGTCACCCAACTGAGTTTCTTCTCTTAAGCCAAATAGTTTTTAATGGTTAAATCCATTGTGAAGAATTTTACCTTCTGTATGTAATTGCTGCAAGTTTAATACTCAAAGGGCTTTCACAGAGATGGAGTAGGTTCATTCTGTGCAGCTCTAGAGTAATGAAGAAGTGCCAGAAAATTTTCAACTCAATATGTAAGGCAAAATAAATTCTGACAATTAGTTATCCAAAAGTAAATAAATTTTGATAAAATAAGCTCACTGCTGACTTAGATGACCACTTTGGGACCTCTGCAGGGGAGGAGATTAGATAGCTGGTTACAACTATTCCTTCAAATTTAAGATGCTACTACTGAAGGACATTGTTCCAGTGGACCATCTGACTGATTTGTTTTCATACCAAGTGATGGGGAAGGTGAGCTAGCAGATCCATCAGAAGACTGTACTTATATGACCATCGTGAGTTAAAAGCTGCTGCTTAGTTGCAGAAACATGCTTAAGTCTAATTCACCCAGCAGTGATTTGGTGCTAGAGAACTGATTTAAGCTAAACCAACTTCACCAACAGCCTGACTTATAAGTTGCCTTAATTTTAAAGTAAAATTCAAACTTTTCTAATGACTATAATTTTCCCATCCAATATTTGGGCACCCTCTCCCTTCCCAGCTGATAAGTACTAATAAGATAAAATTAATAATTACCAAAAAACGGGATTTCTTAAACTTAGGGTTTCTCTCCTATAACACACCCTATGTGTATGGAAGTGTCATCTGGCCCTGTTTTCCCACCCTGTGGGAACTGGGGCTTGGTAACCAACACAAAAAAAAATGATGATACTCTGGTTACTACTATTGCTATGAATCTATTAATAATTCTATCTGGTTTGTCTGGTACACGAAAGCAAGCAAAAGGGATTGACTCCTAAAGCTTGGTTTATCTGATAGTATGCATTAGGTACTTACATTAGATGCTGATAAAAATCTTCCTTTCACAATAGAGAATATACTGTTTTAGTGGCCAGAATGTTCTTACTCACTAAACACAATGTCTTTATCCTTTGACAGTCCTGGAAATACTCAACAGTTCTTAACTTTATTCTCCCTTTCTAGACCCTACCAGGATCATCACCCTGCTGTTTGCACTTTATAACAAGTTTGTGCATAGTAACAAGTTTACACAGTTGTTAATCCCCTTTTAGATTGGCTGCTTCCTGAAGATGTCTAAGGAAACACTTTAATTTCATCAGTAATAAAAGCCTGGAATAAATCTGCAGGCTTAGTTTCTAAGTCCCAGCTCTGCCATCTATGAGCTGGGTGTTTTTTGTACAGGATCACTTCCGTAAGCCTCAGTTTCCTCATTTGAACTTATGGTTAAAGATCAACAATCATGACATAAAAAATATTTTATGACATCCAAATGCTAAAAAAAGTAAAGTAAAAAATTGTAATAACCATAGATGATAATAGTGTATAGGCCATGTTACAACTGATGGCTTTCCTATAGACTACCCATCCTATCTGTGATGCAAGGGCCTTCAAATTCACAGGCTCTAAGGGTCTTATTAGCCTTTTTCTTTCAATTTCAATTAGAATTTTAAAAAATATCTCACCCTACATTCTGGTTCCCATCTTATTTTTGAGACACGCTCCCCCCGACGCTGTCGCTGTAATGGTATGTGTTGGAAATGTTTTTTTCTGCACTGCAAAGGGCAAATTGTATGAAAAAAGCACACAGAACGGTGTTCTCAACAGACCTGTGTTACAATGGGAGGAACCTGTTGCAATGAGCAGAATTTCACATGAGTTCATACTGTACTTTTGGCTGTGAACAGGATGTGTTGTCAAAGGTGAACAATGAGACATAGCAAGGAGAGAAAGGGATTTGCCAGCAGCAAAGCTGTGTGGGCAGCAGAGGAGTTGGCTAGGAAGCAAAGACTGTTCCATTTAGCACCACAGACAAGAGCTTGGTGAGATTAGCCTCGTAGATCCAGACAAGGTCATGTCCCAACTTCTCCAGGAAGGATGGACATCTCACTGTCACAGCACTGGGCTGTTTTCAATTTGATCCCCGTGTCCTAACTGGGACAAGGACACTCAGAACTGCATCAAAAAAGGGAAGTGACCCAAACCCTTTTAAAGTGAAAAGATTTCAATTCAAAGGAAAATAAAGGGCATGGCTTTTAATTTTCCCAAGTTCGCTCTTTCCTTTTCATTGCCAGCACGTCTCACACAGCAATCCATTTACCGAAGTTGGATCTGAGATGTGAAAAGTTCTGTGTTGACAAAGTTTTGCATCAGCTGCTGCTAAACAACATGTAAAAACATGTCGTTTAATTTTAGGTTTATAATAAATAAGTGCTTTCCCAAACCCACTCGGCACAGGCTGTCACGAGGTACAGGTGTGCTCTGCAATCAGACACTGCCATCTTGCTAAAATGTGCAAGGAGCCAGGACTACGCAATCTATCATGTTTTTATGTTCCCGTGAACTGTCTTAGAAAGTGTGAAAGTGTCCCCACTAAATCTTTTAGTCAAGTTCTGCTATGCTCTGCTATGCATAGATAAAGCTGGGGCAAGGGGTAGGGAGGGAGCAGACAGAGAGAGAATGCACACAAGGGTGTGTGTGTGTGTGTGTGTGTGTGTGTGTGTGAAGTGTTTTATACTGAAAGGTATCAGGGAAAGAATGATAAATAAGGCAAAGAAGTGAGGTACCAAAAATCATCATCAAAGAAGCTTGGGAGCAATTGGATGGTATTAGCTCATTCATTCAACCAACCCACTGATTGTGCTCCCCCTGGGTAGCAGACACTGTGCTGGGTTCCCAGGGAGAAACCGAGGAGACAGCCACAAAGCTACTCTCAAGAAACTCCCAGTCTAATTAATACCAAGCCAGTGGTCATACCAAGCAGAAGAGCCATAAAACAGGGCAGGTGAAGAGTCTGTGGATGATGGTTATTGCCACATGTCATCTTCCAGGACAACTGGGGCCATCTGAGAAGGGACTTGTTGAACAAGCCTTACTTTCCGGGGTGAAGGTGGTTGAGTTTCCTGTAGCAGATAAATGCAAAGTACATAGGAAAAGAGAATAGCCTGCATGGATGCATCTGCAAAATGTAAGAAAAGGGACATATTACCTCTACCCAAGAAATGCACAAAGACTATCTAATTTTTAATCATGAAATGTAGCAAAATTAAATACTGTCCTTGTGAATAAGAATTACACATAAGGCAGGAATGGGCCCTGATGTTTATTTTTCCACAGGTGGTGAACACAAATACCACCATCCTACAAAAGGACTCTCTTGGGAATATTGTTCCCCCCAGGCCTCTCCCTGGTAACTTCAAGCACAGCCTCTGGAGGTTAACTATGCACCTGGGACGTCCACAAGCCCAGGTACTGAACTTCCAGTCAAGAAATCATCTCCTCCAGAAAGTTCTTTGAATCAGAGTCCTTTCTCTGATTCTTTTTTGTTGTTGTTAATCCTCACTCAAAGGTATTTTTCCATTAATTTCTAGAGAGAGTGGAAGGAAGGGAATGAAAGAAGGAGAGAGAGAGAGAGAGAGAGAGAGAGAGAGAGAGAGAGAGAGAGAGAGAGAGAGAAACACCGATGAGAGAGAGACACATTAATTGGTTGTCTTTTGCATATTCCTGACCAGGGCCCGGGATCAAACCTGCAACCCAGGTATGTGCCCTTGAATAGGAATCAAACCTGCGACCTTCAGTGTGTGGGCCAATGCTCTAATCACTGAGCAACACTGGCAGGGCATTCCTCAGATTCTTCAATGCCTGCTGTGTGCCAAGCACCATGGGAGTGGGTAGCTGGTGGTTAAATAAGACTCATACTAAAATGCCTTCTCTCTTTCCTCTTAACCTTGATGTAGCTACGTGTCCAGAGCTCTCACTACCCTCCTCTCTGATGGCTGAGTTGCTTGTCTGAATTCCCTGCTAATCTTGAAATCCTTGGGCAGGGATGATGGCTTTTATCTTTGTATTCCCAAAGCCTGGCACATTCTAACTGAGAACAGAAGCAGCTCGCCTTACAGGTATTTCTTCTTATTTGTTTAAGCATTTTATTTTATATGCTTACAAGCACACCAAGTTTGGCTCATTGCACAGTATTTTTAAAAATTGTTACTTTATTTCTCATTTATTTTTGAATTAATATTTTATATGTGACCGTATTTAAATCTTCCCATTCATATTTATATTGTGCAATGATCGTTTTAAATGCAGATATAAGAACATTCAACTTGTATACAGAATCACTGAAATTATACAACTCATTTACTAGCTTGATTATGCATATGTATTTCACTCTTACCAACACATTGGAAACACTGGAGAAAATTAAACCACGCTGTGTTTACTTCACCTTTTCACATGTGCTCATCCTGCCAACACTTTCTATCTTCAACTTGGTGGTAAGTAAGGAAAAACTAAAAGGGAAAAGAACTGTGGGTCACCCCATCTTTTCCTCTGTGTCCTCATTTTCAGCAGAAGCAGTTAACAAATACAGGGAAAGGATATGATAGGGTTCCTCTGTCACTGGTGTTTCTTTCTGCAGTGGAAGCATGGTCTGGTTCCAGTGGAAAGTGTGGTCTTTCCTCTCTTTCTCCTTCCTCCCCTAACTCACTCTCCTCTTCCTTGGTTTATTCAGTCATGGACATGATACCCTTGCCTTGTACTTACTTTAAGCCTCACTGGAAGCCCACACAATGTGGGGCCACGGGATTCTGCTCATGGGAGGACATCACGAATGCTACATGTGAATGGGATAGCAGAGGAGGCAGACATGCTACTACATACATCTTCTCTGACCATATGGGTGCTCCACTGTCCATTTGCACTTCACTCACAAAACACAGCTTCAAAGATAACATTATTTACATTTTCAGGATGGCAACAGACAAGCAATAAATCAAGTGCAGGACCCTGTGCAAACTTCACAGGCCACGTGCCCATGAAGCAGACCCTAACAAACTGAACCTCATTTCAAGTGGCAACAGGGTTAGAAACAGCTGATAGAGAAAGCCTCACAGCTTCAAGACTAGAACAATGAAGAATAGCACTCTTTCAAGTCAGACGCACTGGGCATATACAGTGTGATTCTAAAAGCCATCAGACGTGACTCTGACATTCTATTAAATTCAACAGACACTGATTGTGCTCAGCACTAACCAAAAATCCACCAGGACGGGAGTGGGCAGGGGAGTGTTCCTCAAATGAATAGACACTGTCCCTGACCAGGGAAACAAGTCTGGCTGGGCAGACAGATAGCTCTAGAAGCATGTTTCCAGACAGATTATGAATGCTGCTATGACGGCAAAAATAAGCACTGTGGAAGCACAAGGAAGGCAGTATTTTATTCTAACTGGGAAGAGAGAGGTTTATGAGCCATAGGTAACATTTAAACTGGTCCTTAAACCTCAATGCAATTTCAGTAAAGGCTGGGTAAAGGACATTGTCTTAGCTGGGATTTCCCCGAGAAATAGAGCCTGAGATGGGGTTTACAGGCTGTGGTTTATTTTGGAAAATGATCCCAGGAAGCAAAAATGAAAGGTTTTGGGGAGGGAAAGCCAATCCTAAGGTTTATCACTGAGCTGGTAAGTGCTCTGGGCAAATGAGGATCAGTCCTGCCAGAACCTACTGAGCAGCAGTGTCGAACACATCCTACCTCAAGATCATGGGAGTGACATATCCACTGGCTCCCAATCCCCGTTGGTCCAGGGCTTCCCCAGGACTATTAATAAACTCCTTGGTGTCTCCAGGTTTGCACATGCCCAAGAATAGTGGAGCAGGCTCCCCCAACTATCCCAAAGGCAGACAAATATATGTTGTACAGCTGAAGTGAGGCTATACCTGTGCACTGCTGGTTGCCAGTGCAACACCTAGAACAAAAAGATGTGATGTGAGAGAAGCATCAGAGATGTTCTGTACAACGTCTACTTCAGTGCTTCTCAAAGCTGAGTGTGCGTCAGGCTCCCCTAAGGGCTTGTGAACACAGATGGATGAGCCCCACCCTAGACTTTCTGGTTCAATAGATGTAGAGGAGGGGCTGAGAATGAACATTTCTAACATGATCTTGGAATGGGCACTAAAGCTTTTAAAGACAGCTCTCCAGTCTGTACACAGACATAGGGCAGATGTAGCAGGAAAAAGAGAAGTTCCCTAAAATGGGGGGGAAAAGTGCCTATCTCTGGAAAAGCATAGGTTGATGTCATCATAACAAGGATAGAAATGGCATGGTGTTCATGTGTACCCATCACCATGGATAATCCACTGAGAAAGGCTCCTCTATTGATAACCTAATAAGAAGTTCAACAGCCAGAAGGTTTATGCCTTATCCCCACCTCAATCCAGATCTGTTCTCTGCCGTGCTCTCTGCCAGGAAGGCTAATCTCTCAGCATGGGATCATCCAGATTGGCTAATCAGAGACACCATCAGGAAATCAAAAAGTGGGGTAAGAGAGAATTAGGACCTTGACTCTTCCTGCTCACTCCGTGCTTCTTCCGGCTGCTGGTGCCTGTGTTCCCACATGGCTGCAGTCCTGCAGGGGCCTCCTGTTGCTCGGTCCTTGTCAGGCTCAGAGAACCTGCTCTCACCCCTGAGCGTCCCTCAGAGGTTAGGACCCCTTGCTGTTCCTGGTTCTGGGTGCCTCACCATCCCTGGTTGTTTCCCTTACCTCTGCCCAAAGTGCTTCATTAATATTCTTTTCAGTTCAACCAACTTCTTTCTACCCGGATCCTGGCTAATAACAGTGTCTGAGGGGAAAATAAATGGCGCCAGGTGAAGCCACATCAGTAGATCAGTATTCCTAAGGCTTTTGACATGACAAATACTCCCGATAACACTCAAGGTGATATTGACATTTTAAGACTTAAATACAGGATAAAATTTAAATATAAAGTGAAAAAGTAGATGAGCAAATGTAAAAATAAACCAGGGCCTTGAACTGACTGCAACAATTAAAGATATAACAAAAAAGCAAAGAGAGCTTGACAGAGACAGATTTTCTTTCGAACTCTACGGAATTTGCTTTAGGCAAGGGAGAGGCCCCAGAGTGCTAGCTTGTGCTATATAAAACCTTCCCCATCCACACGCTCTGGGAACGCGGAGCACTGGCAGGAGAAAAGAAAGCGTGATTCAGGCTGTGGACATGAAAGCCTTCAGAAGCATCTTGGGAAATAGGAGATAAGATCGGACCAGAAATTAAATAATCAGAGAACACACTGACTACGCAATGTGTCGCAATCAATTTAGAGTTCGCATCTCGCTTGATTTATGCATCCACAGTAAAAATCACTCAAAAGCTGGTGGCTTCAGTCCATTTTAACTCTGTTCACTCCATCCTCCAGCACAGTCCCTGCCTCCAGCGCCAGGCTCTGCCTAGAGTCCTTGGTTCCACATCTCAGAGACCAGGGGGGTTTCTGCTTCTGTCTCAGGAACCATTCCGCGAGGCCTGCAGCTACTTCAGATCTCAAAAGGGACTTTCTAAGTGAGGCACTTAAGTGAGCGTCCTACAGTGAGGGAAGATTTTGTTTTAGCCTTACAGCTCTTCTCAATGGCCCTCTGTTCCTGTCTCACTCTGTTGACACTGCCCTGTTGTTTTCCAGATTTCCAAGGTTAAATCCAGCCCCCTTATTAAGCCTGTTTGAGTTCTTCAGAATTTCTAGAGCTTCGCTGCTAATCCAACGTGTGTAGTGCTTTTCTTTCACTGGGGCATGCGTGTGGGGCGAATCGGCGCTTTTGTTCGCTATAGCAGAATTTTCCCTCCTGTGATAATCTAAAATGTGGTCTGTGTCCTTAATCTTCTTATCAATTGCTCCAGTTTCTGGGTGACAGTATTTTACCTCAGGTGAGAAGATACCATTATCATCACAGAAGCAGTTAAAATGTGTGGAACGCTTACTATGGGCTAGATGATGCGTATTTAAGTACTTAATCCTATGGTAATTCTGTGAGGTGTCCCGACCTTTACAGGTGAAGTCATTGAACTCAAGCGACACTAAGAGACTTCCGAAGATCACAATGCGAGTAGGAGGCAGAGCGGGATGTGAACCAGCTAGCCCATTCTGTAGCTAACCGGGTGCTCCCAGCCAGGGAGGATGTTGCCCCCTAGGGAACATGTGGCAATGTCGGGAGACACTTTTGGTTGTCACAACTGAGGAAGTGCTACTGGGATCTAGTACATAGGGCCCGGGGATGCTGCTAAATACCCTGCAATGCAAAGGCAGCCCCCATAAAGGATTATCAGTCCAAAATATCAATATTGCAACGTCCAGAGACCGTGGTCTAACCACTGTGGCTTGTTCCATTCTACCCCTTTGGTTTGTCTTCGTGTGCTTCTATTTGGTAAGGTGTCTTTGTTGAAATGGTTTCTAACAGCATCTCTTTCAGGTTTACCCTTGATGTACTGAGGGCATTTCGGGTGGGGTGAGTCTGTTCTTCCCCTCCGTTTCCTTCATCTCTTCTCTTCCCTGAGTTGGAATGCAGGGCTGGTTAATTGTTTGGCATAGCATTCATTCTCTGTCCTGTGAGGACAGAGTATCATACTCAGACATTCTGTGATGGTTTATCTGGCTGGGTTTGACCTGGTAAGATACACTCTACCCTGGCAGCCTCGCAGATAATTTTTTTTTTAATTATTATAGAAAGTTGAAAGGAGAAAAGAATTCTCTTATGCCTTCCCTGCCTTTTCCTATACTTTGAAATATCATACCAATTCTATAGTAGCTTGAAAAAGTGCAGGGGCAGAGCTGAAAAGCTATGCTTTCAGCTTTTATTAAAAAGTCTTTGATGCCTAAAGGCTCATTTATTTGGGGCAATGCAATGTATAGCCCCTATGCATTGGCTTTTGGGTACGAGCCAGTGAAAAGCAGCACCCAGACATTAAGATGTGGCTTTTCCTTCACCCCAGATGCACAGTCTTGTTTCTTTAAGGTTAATGTGTCCTGGGAAAGGAAAAAGTCTTCCTTCTCATGCTATTTATGAATTGAAAGCGTGCTGGCAGATTAACTAATTGTTTGAAAAGACACCGTTTGGAAAGAGCTCGCCTGTGCAGCTCCCACTACATTCGCTCCTCCCAGACACCACTGCCTTCAGATACCGCTACCACCACCCAAAAACATCAAACATGAGACCCAGAGACAAGGTTGGAAACTTCCAGAAGGGTAGAGTGGAGAAAGGTTTGGAAAATAAAGGTCACAAATGGAGCTGTTGATGTGATGCAGGAGAAAGCCTGGCGGGACAGAGAACTAAGGAACAGTTTTTAACTCCCAGTGTGGCCTAGACATGAAAACCTGACAATGCTGATTTTTAAGCACTTGATTCGCAGACACATCTTGAAACATATCTGTGTCCCTGCTGCTAAGTACAAATACCCTGACTGAGAAAAGCCTCAGGAGGAAGACACGGATGAGCAGTCCCAACATTACAGGGACAACAACCCTCCAGCGAGCATTTCCCCTGAGCCACCCTCAGCCCCCAAACCCCGACACCCCAAAACCATGGCAGTTCCTGCTCATTGAGCTCAACCTTCAGCCACAGAATGAAGGAGCAGCACTGATCAGGCAAACACTCCGAACCTAAGATGCCGTGGAGTCCAGCCTTGAGTTGGCCGCAGCACCACCACGCAAACCAGTCCCCTGGGGATCTCGTGGGGAGGCTCATGTTGGTGGGCTTAGGTGGGCCTGAGTCTACATTTCTAACAGGCAATGCTGGCTGGGCGGTCCTCAAACCTCACTGTAGGACCAAAGGTCTAATGAGGATGTGGGAAGGACGCTGACTGCTGTGAAGCCAACAAGTCTTTCGAGGCACAGAATCTGATCACAACCTGCCCCTGCTCTTTGTGGTCAGAGTGAAGTTCAACCTCCCGGCTTGGCAATTCAGATGAGGCGGCCTGGCACCAGCTCACCTGTGCAGCTCCCGCGACATTCAGCATCTCCCAGAACTGAGTGGAGAGTCCTGCCCACCTTCTCACTCTTTTCACCACTTTACTGCCTGCTGCTGCATCCGTGCTCTTCCCTCCTCACCTGCTGAACTCCTCCTCGCCTTCGACCTCTCCCTCTCCAATGCCTTTTCCGGAAGATGGTTGCTTCCCATGGCTGCCTTTAAATACCTCCAGTATAGCAGATAGGACATCTTCTGTGATAGTTTGCCTAAGTTTGTAAGTCCCCTACCAAACTGCATTCTTGGAGCAGAAACTGTGTCTTCTTCACACAGTACCTGACACCTGGTGTATGTTCCACCAAACAAGTGAAGGAATTACATGGCACATCCATTCCCATCATTCTCCTCTTTTCTTCCTCTTCTTCTTCAAGGGTCTCTAGTGTCTTAAACATTGGGGTTATGTATTTTAAGTGGGTTAAGATAATCATAACAAGAGCTAACTTTTATAGAATATTGACTCTATGTTAGGCATTGTTCTAAGCACTTTAGTTTTATTAGGCATTTAATTTTCATGATGTCTACAACTCTATGAACTTGTCATTATTGCTTCTATTTTAAATAGGAGGAAACTGCAACATAGAGAAGTTAAATAACTTGCCCAAAGTCACACAGCTAGGAAATGCTTGCACCAGGACTTACACCCAGTCAGCGTGCTATTAAAAAGGACACGTCTCTGGAGGACCCAATAATGAGCCACAACTCTGTTCTGTTCTCCCTGCCAGCCTTCAGCCTCATTCAGCTACAAAACAAATACCCTTCCATCAAATTTGTCTTTATAGTGGACTCCCAGTCTGATGTCTCCTGCACGTG
Source organism: Murina feae (assembly GCA_004026665.1). NCBI lineage: Eukaryota > Metazoa > Chordata > Mammalia > Chiroptera > Vespertilionidae > Murina > Murina feae. The sequence continues at coordinate 44,803 of PVJC01003892.1, read as the reverse complement.
CTGCTCACTGCCCTCCTGAACAGTCATTGATAATGTCAAGTATTGGAATCATTCAACAGAGGGAGCAAAGCAAGGATGTGTTCACAACCAAGTCAAGGGGGTGTGGGTGCTGTCTAACCTCTTGGACAAGCTTGCCATTAATAGTAACCCACAACTTCCTGTCAGCAGTTGCAGTGCCACTCAGCCATGAATTGACTTAAAGATGTTACGAGGTGAATTTCTCAGCCACACTTGGGTTTCCGTCTAGGTGGTGTAGCATCCATGTTCACTATCACTGAGGAGTTAATAAGAGTCAATCCTTCATTGGATGTCATTAACCCAACTCGGGCCCTCTAAGAACTCTCGGCAGCAGTAGCCAACCTTTCAGACCTCATGGACCACCAGTGGTTCGCAGGCCACTGGTTGGCGACCACTGGATTAGAGGACTGGGGGAGGGACACTGACGTCCCACTCTTCCTATGACATTGAAAGCTGGGAGGCAGATGAGGCTCCTCACCAGGGTGGCTGAAGTTGTGATTCCACTTCTCCCTCTGCCCAGTCATGCTTTCTCTGTCTTCATTGGCCTTAATCACTAATAAATTTGTTGTTTCCAAACTCCATCTCCACATCTGGAGAACCCTTCCCACAACAGATTGGCCTTGGTATAGGAAGTACACTTTTATTTTCTCCTCTCTTTTCTCCTTAGTGAGCCCTACACTTTACAATCCCTCAAAAACAAACAAATAAAAGACACCTTCTTACTGTCTGTACCTACAAAAGACCACACATTTCTGCATGTCCTTGTTTAGCTCACTGCTGTTCTCTCTGCATAAAAGGCCCTTCCCTCCCCATACCACACACCTGGCAACCTTCTAACCATCCTTCATGGTTCACCTCAAGTGGCCTACCTCTTTCCAGCCTCCTTCTGCACACTTCATCATGATGCTGATTATACCCTTACATTTTCTCACAGAGCTGTGGCACATTTGAAAGCAGATTTTGTTTCTTGTTTGTGTCTTTTCAGCTTGAACACTTGGCATATAGTAGAAACACAACAAATGTTTACTCAACTTAATACATTTGGATTCATGATGATTAACTGGTGGGATTTATATTCTTATGTGAATAAGTAATCTGAAAAGCACTGGTTCCTTAAACATCTTCCTGACCTTCCCTCCCACAACAAGGGCCCACAGCAGCACAGTTTAGTAAGCTCAACCTCTAAAGAGAGCTCAAGACTTCATACACACACACACACACACATATGCACACACACACCTTCCCCTTTCCTTTCCTGAATGAATCAAAATCAGGAGTAAAAGTCAAGAACAAGAAATATGTCCCCCACCACACACACAAACGAGTACATGCACATACACACACACGCTCACAAAGTACAAGACTATTTTCCTGCACAACCGTGCTTGTGTCAGGAATGAGAACTGTGCTCATGGCAGAATGAGAAGATAAATCTCTACGTGGCTGTGGCTGTGGCTTCCTTCTTCCTCTTCCACTTATGATGGTGACCCAGGGCCATCTCTCCTAGTATTAGATTGCAATCCCTTCTACATCCCAGTTGGCCGAGGGCGGCTCCCACACATCTGGGCCTTTTTGGAGGAGAACACTGGCTGGGCCACAGAGAATGTATATATTCCTTGGTCCCTAACCAAATATCTTTTAGTCCTCCAATGTCATGATCAGCCCGGTCAACTATTAAGGAGCAAGGTCAGAAAGCATAAGGACATTTACTTCCAAAGACACATGGAGCTGCTGCCAGAATGTGAAAGTAGTGGTGGGTGTAGGAGAATGGGCTACAGGCCAAAAGGAGCTCATTCCCTGACAAGATGTAGAGGATGTTTCCCATTAAATGTATACATTTGGAGATCCTTGGCATTAGTTTCATGAGATTCATATCTGGAACCAAGATGGTGGCAATTCATCAACAATATTTATTAAACTCTTACCATGTGTCAGGCACTGTTTTAGGCTCAGGGGATATTCCAGGAGTGATTGTGATGATTCCATGTTGGTCCGAGATAGCGTTCAATTAAACATTGGTTCAGTTTCCAAAGCCATATTTAGTTCTCTACCATTGTTCTTCGTAAAGACACCAAAGATGGAGTGTTCATTATATTCACCATGCTGTTTAAACCCCCTTCCCTCCTCCCATTCACCACTCTCACACACAGGCACTGCCTGATCTCAGTCCTGGGCTCCAAGCTCCCAGCCCCAGCCCCTCACAACCCACTTCCCCTCTCCTTTTATGCAAAAGCAAGAGGCTGAGATGACAGAGAATTAAAAATAATAATAATAATAATAATAATAATAATAATAATAAATCACTACCCAAAGTTGTCTCCCACATCACAAAGGGAGCCACTAGTATCCAGGGCCCAAAAACCAGGAGCCCCACCAGTGTTTTTTTAAAGACAAAAATAAATCCAAGAGGCAACTGACTGACTTCATCCTACATTATGGCCCTGAGCTGCCCCTCCGCTGGGAGTGAGCTCCAGATGGTGTTTATCAAGGAAGATGGTGAGAAGGAGCAGCCGTGTTTACGGTGAGAATGTAAAAGACCCTTTGTCATTGTTTATTGACCGTTTCTGACACATCAAATGACCAGTGTGTACTTAATCATTTTGTTGGGTGGATATTAGTGTAGAAAAGATCACTCGTCGAGTGCTCAAGTACTGCCTTCTGCCTAACGCATTCCACAAAGACTTCAAGTGGGAAAGAAATGTTAGCAGACATTTTCACCCCTTACGAAGCAGTGAGCTGGACAACCTACATTCACACTTGACTCGGGGTTTGCAGGAAATGGAAGGCATGAGCTCCAACCCCCACCACCAAGAAATATTTGTTTTGGTTTTGCTTTCTAGCTACCTCACCACCCATGATGAGAAGAATGGCTAGCACTGAGAGAGGACTGCTGCCAGGCTCCTCCATCCTTGGCCCTTTCCCACGGGTCTCCTCAATCAGTGTTCACAGGTCCATGAAGTAAGTTCTATTACCCTCCCCCTTTTGGGGGTGAGGAAGTCAAGGATCGGCAGAACTAAGAGGTTCACCTGAGGTCCTACTGCAAGTACCAGGAGAACCCCAGCCTCCTGGGACTCATGGCCCAGATCAGTCTGCACCTCCAGACAGAGAGAGGGCAATCCCACTTTTCAGGTGGAGGTTTATTCACAGCTCACAATAAGGCTGTGCCCAAGTGGTGAATTCAAACAGCTGGTCACTTTAATGGTAAAGAACATCACCAGTAATATACCAAAGACACAGACTGGCAAGTTGATCTGGAAGATTCCCAAGCGGTCACTAATGGAAAATAAGGTTCAAAATCCAAGTCCTGCTTTTCTAGGTTATTCTGGAGCACACTGAAGCTCTGAATCTCTCGTGGGAAACTTCCATCCTTGTGTATTTTGCCAAACCTGAAATTGATTCAACCTCACTTAATATGCTCATCCCCCTGCCCAACTATCTGAATAAGTTAAATGTTAAATAAGTATAATTTTGCTTTTCTTGTTAGTTAAGTAATTAAGTAAATGATGAACAATCTTATGATGACAGGTTATTCTAATATTGTTGTAACAAAACCCATAACTCATGGCTATTGTAATCTTTCTAAATTATATTTTGTCTTCAATACTTGACTATATCTTTCAATTGTTTGGACAGTGTTGTCTGTAGACAACTTAGTATGGAGCAGAGAGCTAATCTTCTCCATTACAGTTCAGCCCTCACTTTGGAAATAGAAAATCTTTTTTAAATACTTTTTAAAATATTAGTATTGAAATAAGACTGAGGGTACTCTACCCTTTCTCTTATCTATTTTAAAACAAAGTTATAAGAATGCTTTAAATAATTGAAATGTAAAAAGCTCATCCAGAATCACACCAACCTAGCAAGTAAGTTCTTGTTATTTTTTCTTCCAGATAATTTCACACACCTGCAATTTCATCCTATACATTTTAAACTTACTGAATAAAAATAGGGCTTGTGTTTGTACAAACTACTAATAAGAGTTTCTTACTTCTCCATCCAGCAAACCCTAGAAGCCGAGTATTTATGTACATGATACCCTTTCTCAGATTAATTAATTGAATTGTGAAAATTTACAAATGCTTTTGACTTTTTTAAAATGCTCTTTTAAAATAGTTTCTTGATTTTGAGAGAGAGGGGGCAACATCCACTGGCTGCCTCCTGCATGCCCCCTATTGGAGATGAGTCTGGACATGTACCTTGACCGGGAATTTAATCAGCAACCTCCTGGTGCACCAACAGAGCCACACCGGCCAGGACTCAAAATGCTTTTACACCCATTATCTTATTTAATTCTTGCAGCAGCTCCAGGAAGTTCTTTCTTTGTTTGTATAAAGGCAGGAAATAAGAACACATGTTGTATTGTAGTCAACAGCTACCAACAAACTCTTTCTGGAAAGAACTAGACTGTAGACACTGTAGGCTTTGCGGGGGGCACAGTCTCCCACAAACACTCCCCTCTGCCATCACAGCGCACAACGACTGGGCATGTCTGTGTCCCGGTAAGACACTCCGCTCTGCCATCACAGTGAGAAACGATGAAGCATGTTCGTGTTCCAGTAAGGCTGTCTTTATGAACCCGGAATTGGAAGTCATATCATTTTCATAGGTCATGAAATATTCTTCTTGTTTTGATTTCTTTCAAACATTAAACATATAAAAGCCTGTAGACAGAACAGCAACAGGTGGTGGACTGGACTGGCCCTCCTGTGGGCCGTGGTTTGCCAACTCCTGTCCTAGAACTAGGAAGGACCTTACAGATCTCTGATTCAATTGCTTCTCCTCTCCTGGGTAGAGAGTTGGTCGCCTGCAGCAGTAGCCGTCTGCTGTGGTCTGGTAAGACTAGGTCCCAGATATCTCGACTCTTAGTTCAGTGCACTTTTCACCAAAGGCACTGCTCAAAATAAAAGCAAGTAAGAGGCCAATTAAAGAGATAACTGTAAAAACTGCTCAGCATCTGTGCTCAACGCCCAGTGCTGGCTGCTCAGCCTGCCGCTACTTATGCAGATGGCTTTTGGCTCGCTTTCAGGGGGCTTGAGAAATGATAACTGCTTAGGCAGAAATAGTTCCAAGAAATCGCTGGTGACTTTTGCTCTGCTACTTCCCTCACTACCATAGTTTAACTCCTCTTCTGCCTGAGTTGCGAAATCTGTAAAATAAGGAAATCAACATTTGCTGTTTTAACTTTTATGACAGCTTCATTTTTAATGCCAACCCACCCAGTCCAAAACCATCCGCTGAGGAGACTGTTTCCCAGGTAAAAGCTGGCAAGTGCTTGGTTGCATACCCACCCGGCACAGCAGTTTAGCTCTATTCGTTTGAGCGCCATGTTTCTCCTCGCCTCTACTCATCTCTTTCTCCTGTTTCAATGGGAGCAAATGGCACTAGCCAGAGGCAGCAGAGCAGCTGCCCCCAACACAGCAGGTGAGATGGGAAAGGTGAGCCTGCTCTTTCCCTGCATCAGACATCCTGAAAGCTGGAGCAGACACACTGTGTTGTATGCATGTAGAGAAAAGAGAGTCGGCAGAGCTGGGACTAATGAGGCAGAGAGCTACCAGAGCCACTAGGAAGAGAAAAGGACATTCTCCATCAACCACCTCCTTGCTTCTTTCTGTCTCTCTGGCCTGACTGCCTTGAGACATCCAGTCTAGACAAAAGGCCCTGGGAGGCCAAGTCACATCCCTTCCCCAGCTCCAGCCCCAGCCCCTCCTTTGTGCCCTGTGCACTTGGCCCCGCCTCCACTGCGAGGGCTCCACCTGCACAGAGGTCTCTGGTCTGGGTGCCCCTGAGGCCAGGGCCCTGTTTAGTGAATCCATCGCTGTAGGCCTGCACCTAGCAGAATGCCTGACACACAACAGCAAAAACTGTTGAATGTTGCTGAGTAAAAGGACATGGTTCCAAAAAAGAAAAGGGAAAGCTCCAATATATATATATATATATATATATATATATATATATATATATATATATCCCCATGCTTTTCAATGGCTATTACATGTGGGCCACATAAGTGCCTATTGCTCTGGTGGGACAGCTGGACTGAACCCAGAGTCCACTTTGATCTCCAGTGGAACAGAACCAGCAAGAGCTGAGGGACCCAAAGAGCCTCTGACCTTCTGGGGGGTGGGATGTGGGAGGTGCTGTACATGATAGACTAGTCAGCTGGCAAGAGCCCTTGGCTCTCCTAAGATCCCAAGACTTCTTCCTCCTCCAAGGTGGGCCAGCAGGAAATGTGTACCCAATCCTTCAGCATGACCTTAGATGAAATTTTTGGAAGTATCCAAAACTAGAAGTTATACAACTAGAAAGTCAACAAGCTGTGTCCACGACACGCCCTCTCTGTTCTTCAGGTTCTTCATGCAATGAAATGGGTAACATCTTTCTCTCTCCTTACAGGAATGTTGGAGGGAAAATATTATATGTTGCTTCATATATATACCATTTCCAACATTCATTGAGCATTTACTATGTGGTAGACACCAAGCTGAGTTTAATGGAGCAAACAAAGAGGAAAAACACAATGGCTGCCCCAAGAAGTCAATTGAAGGAAGAGGAGGAGTTATTTATTTATATTCAACAAAGTTTTATTAAGCATCTATTAAATGCCAGGCATGAAAAGAGACTAAATGAATTACTAATTAGGCCTATAATCCAGGAAAAAAGATGAGCAAATATGCAAATAACTTATGCATTGTTAGTGGTACAGCATGGCTGGAATAAGTGGATATTAGGCACAAAACTTGGATTTGAATGGAGATCAGGGAAGCTACCACAATGTGAGTTTTTAATTGGACCTTGAGCTGCCAGGCCAGGGCGTAAAGCACTATATTTAGAGAAGAGCAAGTATGCATGGAGTCAGAGCGAAGCCAACAGAAAGGAAGGGAAGGAGTGCCATGCTAAAAATAAAATTGGTAAGATACACCATAGCACCAGAGAACCACAGAAGGTAGTTAAGGATGTAACTACCATACTTGGTTTTAAGAATAATGATTGGTGCCCTAGCACTGCCCCCCCTTCCTTCCATTGTCTCTACAAAACTCGGGTGAGGATCAACCAAAAATATCCACAAAAGCATAATGACTGGTAACTGTGAAAGAGGGGACTGAAAGGACAGAACTAATGGAAACCTAAGTTAAAATTCTAATGCCGTGTTTTGACTTCCATTCAAGTTCACTGCCACACAAATCGAATGGGACAGGCCCAAAAGGAGGCCTCCAAGCTTCACCATTGGAGGGTAGTGGAACTTCCTGAGGGAGGAGAAGCCAGTTAGCATCAGGTAAAGGAATAGATGGGAGGTGAGATTGCGAATGCAGCAAGGTAGTAAGTGGCGTGTGTCTCAGATGGTGACCTCCCCAAAAGCAGGTAATAAGTCTTACAAACCCAGGAGTCACGAGTCACGGGGGACTCACAGGAAGGAGATGAGCTCCCTGGAAAGGCTCCTACTGAAAGCTTTCAGAGAATGAGCAAACACAGACTTGAAGTGGAACATGTGTGGTGGGTGTGGGTGGCGGTATCGCCTCTTGCATTTGTCCTTATGTGGAGTAGCCAGGATATCCACAGTCCACATAATAACCCTATGCAGTTTTCAGAGCATTGTCCCTCCCACATTCTGTCACGCTGGCTCTTGGAGCAGATGCTGATGGGGAAGTCCTGCTGAAATGACTAATCACTAGAGAGTGTACTGGGAAGAGAAGCCGTGCTAGATGTGAAATAAGGCAAAGTGACATCACAGCAGCTCAAGAAAGAAAGGGCCATTTATGGCTCACAGGTGTGTGACATTTGTGACTCAGAGACTTATGAACAGTGGCTTAGCCTCAAAGCATTCCTACTTGCCCATCAAATAAGACCGTAAAAAAAGGAATTCCATAAGTCTTATCAGATACACATATACGCACAAATGATGGTTAATAAGAAACTCAGGATTTATATTTCACATTTTAGTCCTATTTCTGAATAGAAAAGGATTTCCATATCACTGTTACATATGTGCTACTATTTTTGAAACTGCTATACAATAAAATATACGTTGTGAGTGTTAAAATAATAAATGCAATAATGCAAATATTGTGTCACTGGACATTCACCCAAAAGCCAAGCACTATTAAAGTACCTTGGTCAAAGATCACAGTGTAGCCAAAGACCTGTAGCACATTATGCCAAATATAAATTATTAGTGTGATTTCGTGTCAGCTAAATGCTTACTAGCATGTTTTAAAGGCAAACAATCTAATGGCATAAATTTGGGTCATGCAAAAGCAAGTTGATAACATACATGGTGTCCCCAAAAAAATGTATACACACTTTGAATAATTATTCATTCCAGTGTGTTAAATATGAAAAGAAACATCTATTGAGCTATCAGCTGTTAAAGTGTGTGCATATACATATTGGGGGGACACTATGTAAAAGTGATGAGGAATAATTTGGTCTAAGCTCTGGCCACACTACTACTTAATTGATAACTTGTCTTTTGGGGTTTTCTAGTTATTTTATTCTACATCAAACCGCCCACTTCCTTCCACCGTTCACCCACCACCACTACCCCTACACACACACACACACACACACACACACACACACCTCTGCTATGTGATCAGGAACATTTTTCCAGATTGCTCATTTTCTCTTTTGTCTTAATTCCTCACTATTTTTACTACCAATATTTTCTCCTCAAAAAATACACTGCCAATGCCCAGCTAGCATGGCTCAGTGGTTGAGCATCAACTTATGAACCAGGAGATCACAGTTCGATTTCCAGTCAGGCACATGCCTGGGTTGCAGGCTAGATCTCCAGTGGGGACATGGAGGAGGCAGCCAGTCAGTGATTCTCTCTCATCATTGATGTTTCTCTTTCTCTCTCCCTTTCTCTCTGAAATCAATAAAAGTATATTTTTAAAAAATACACTGCCACTTCATTGCAAATACCATTCCATAATGGGGAATTCTGTTTAATAAACAAGACTTGGACCAAGATTTAACCATAAAATTATAATCACAATCTTACTGGGTCAATGAATATAAATGTTTTTAGAATTTTTGATACACATTGACAAACGACTTTTTATAGACATTATACCTATTTACACTCCCACCTAAAATATAAGAGAACTAGGGGCCCGGTGCACGAAATTCATGCACGGGGGGAGGGTGGGGGTCCCTCAGCCCAGCCTGCCCCCTCTCACAGTCTGAAACCCCTCAGTGGATGTCCTATGATGGCCCCAGTCTGCCAGGCGCCTTGTGTGTATGTGTGTGTGTGTGTGTGTGTGTGTGTGTGTGTGTCGCCACTGGGGACCTGCTCCCAGCTGCATCAGGTTCGGAGCAGTCCTCCTGTGTGTGTCTACCTGCTGGGGGCCTGCCCCCAGGCTTGGAGCAGGCACCCCCTCTATGTTGATCTCTCAGACTCTTGCCCTCCCCTGCATGTTGTTCTCTTTTTTGAGCTTTGGCCAGCGCTGGGTGCGGCCTGCCTCCCAAGCTTGCCTACTGCACATCTTCCTCCAGCCACCAGGAAGCAGGGAAAACCCCACCTCGTGGTCAGGCCAGCCTTTTCCTGCTCCCTGATCCTCGGAAGGGACCTGGGGAGCCATCAAGCAGGCCCCCAGCCCCCAAGAGCTTGCTTTCCCACTCCCCAGTGCCCCCCAAAGGGCCTGGGGAGCCACCAAGCAGGCCACCGACTCTTTCCCACTCACTGGTCTCCTGCTGCCTTCCTTTCCCACTCCCCGATGCCGCCAAGCAGGACCCCGGCCCATGCAGCCTTGCTTTCCTGCTCCCCGGTGCCCTGCAAAGGGCCTGGGCAGCCGCCAAGCAGGTTGACCCCTCGACGCCTGTTTCCCACTCACTGGTACCTTGCTGCCTTGCTTTCCCGCTCCCTGATGCCCTGCAAGGGGCCTGGGAAGCCCACCAAGCAGGCCACTGACCCCCCACCACCTGTTTCCCGCTCCCCGGTGTCTCTCAAAGGGCCTGAGGAGCCGCCAAGCAGGCCGCCAACCCTGCCGCCTCTTTCCCACTCACAGGTCCTGCGCTGTTCTGCCCTGCAGCCGCTCTGTGCACTCGGGAGGTCCCTCAGCCCAGCCTGTGCCCTCTCACAGTCTGGGACCCCTCTGGGGATGTCCATCTGCTGGAGTGCCTGACCAGCCTGGGTGACGGGCTGATGGCTGTGTGCAGGCTGGCCAAGCCCCCCAGGAACGTCCCTCACCCCATTGGGTTGTGGTTAGTGTGGGTGATGGGCTGATTGGCGCTTTCAGGCTTTAAGGCTGCCCACAGGTCCCACTGACCCAATGTCCCAGCAAGGCTGGCTGGACGCAGGTTTCTGGGGTTTGTTTATCTTCTATAATTGATACTGTTCCTTTAAGCCAGCCTACTAACAGAAGCCTCCTCTCTGCTTCACCTCTCTGTGTCTATAATAAGACAATGTTACTCTTAGGCCTGCTGTTTCCTTCAGCTCCCGAGGATTCTATGATTGTTATTTTGTTACAAACGTGTTTGGCTTGAGTCAGTTAAGCGGAGCGGGCTGCAGTTTCACTTTTACTCCTGCTGCAATGGAAGCTGCCGTTTACTCAGGTCCGTGAGTGGCGGCCGCCATGTTGGCTGGGCTAATTTGCATACAGTTGCTCTGATTGGCTGGTGGGCATGGCTTACCCCATCCCAGAGAAATGGTTAATTTCAATATTACGCTTTTATTAGTTAAGATTTCTCACTGCACTCATACCAGCATTCAATATTATCATTCTTATTTGCTAATTTCAAAATAGAATATATGTTAGTTTTAAAGGAGCATATAATTATAATGTTATTCACATTTCTTCGATTTTGAGTGATGCTGAACAATTTTAGCCATTCTATCACTCTTCTGTGATTTTTCTCTAGATGTCCTTTGTTTGTTTGTTTGTTTGTTTGTTTGTTTTGGGAAGGGGGACAGGAGATTGGGAGAGGATGAGAATAATTAAGTTTCCTAACAATATATTTGAACTCCATGACTATGAGTATTTACTGAACACCGATATGTGTTAGGCACAGTCATGTAGGCACTGGGAAATTATGGCAAAAACAGTCTTCCTTCTATGGAGTTTACATTCTGGTGGTGTTGCCAATATCTATTTACAGTAAGCAATCAATACATTGCTATTTTTTACTGGCATTACTTACATTGTGGCACCATGCACTGAACCCCAGCATAGGGCTTAGCTGACCTGCAGGGCACATCCCCAAAATACTTACACGCTCACCAGCTACCAGACATGACCTCCCAACCTCCTCAAACCCTGCACGAATTGTTTACTGACCTTCACCTTTACTTCTCAAAGATTTCCACAAAGCTCCCACACTCTTTTCTCTGCTGAAGCCAACCCTTGAACGAGATCAGCCTTCAGCAAATTAAGTCTCAGAATTAGAGCAGAGAGATTCTGTGCTTTAGTAATTTTTCAGGAAAAAAAAATCAAGCCAGAAACTGATTTTATCCCAGGCCAGTGGGTGTGCAGAGTCTGACCATAACAGGCCTTAAGGTCCAGTCACATTCAAGGACTCCAGAGGACTCCAGACCTTCTTACTGAGATTGGGCATGCGCCAGGCTTCCTAGCAAGGGGTCACTCTGACACAAGACCTAGGATTTCTCTTATTCCAGAATCCTTGAGTTCACCTAGGACAAAATAAGGTGTGTGTGTGTGTGGGTGTGTGTGTGTGTGCGTGCGCGCATATGTGTTCTCTTTAACTCTGCTTACTCCATCAAATAAAAGATCCTGCCAAGCCTGTGTTGACTCTTTCCTGCCTCAAAGGTAGCTCTGTCCTACCTCCACCCAATGCTTCCGTGAAATCAGTTATTTGCATCCTGTACATGGGATGGGGCACTGAATCTCCTCTCCCTGCTGCCTAAACCCAACCCTAACAATCATCCCACCTTTGCCCACCTCACTAGGCTTCTTCTTCTCCCATCACCTTCACCTTGCTGCCTCCTATTACTTGACCCTATGAACTGTAGAAGTCTCTCCCTGATGCAGACCTCTCCTCTCTCACCGTGGCCTCCTTGTTCTTCCTGAAAAATGCATCCTCCTCCTCCTGCCTTTTCTCATTAGCTATGATTCATTGGCAAAGATGGGTGTAGTTGGCCTTCTCTTTAAATCCCAGTGCTGCTTCTTGGCCAACAAATGTCTCCCTTCTAATGCCATCTGCATTAGTTTGCTAGAGCTGCTGTAACAAAGTACCACAGACTAGGTGGCTTAAACAATAGACATTTATTTCTCACAGTTCTGGAGGCTGAAAGTCAGAGATGAAGCTGTCAGTGGGGTAGATTTCTTCTGAGGCTTCTCTCTTCACTTTGAAGATGGCCACCTTCTCTCTCCTCACATGTCTTTCCTCTGACTATGTTTGTGTCCTAATCTCTAATCTCTTCTTATAAGGATACAAGTCTTATTGATTTAGGGCCCATTCTCATCACTTCATTTAACTTAGTTACCTCTTTAAAGGCCTAATCTCCAAATGTAGTCACATTCTGAGATCCTGGGGGTTAGGACTTCAACACAAGAATTTGGGGGGATAAAAGTCAGCCTATAACACCATTCATGTATATGACACTACAGCATACCAGCATGGCCACAACCCAGACCTCACCCAAGCCTAGCATAGCACCAACTCCCTCTAATCACAGCCTCTTCTATGGCCATCACTCTCAAAAGTCCATCTTTATTCTCTCAAACCTCCAAATTCCTAACTTTCATTTTCACCAGGATCTTCAATTACTCATCTCCTTTATGCATTTGGCAGCCCTTTAACTCCCTCCTGGCTACATTGCCTCCCTGTCCTCTCTAGGATCCACAGCCATTCTACATACTGCCCTTTTCAGGACCCGTATTCCCCAGGCCAGCACCAGCATTCAGCCAGAAAGGACAGGCCCAGCTTTACAACTGTCTATGGCCAGTGTCCATTCCAACCCATGTTGATTTGTCAATGCCAGGCCAAGCTTTTATTCTGCAAATGTCTATCATTTCCTCCAGCTACTCTTTCCACCTCCTTCTCCCCCAATGCTAGCTCTTTCTCAGAGAACCTCCCCACACCTGCTCAGCCAGAAAGGGGAAATTAACCTCTGACCCCATCATCTGGCCACAAGTGATTGGACCAATGGTAGATATCTGCCTAAAGAATTCCTGACAGAGTCAGAGCTGTGAGAAAGCACTGAGCACCTAAGCTGTAAGATTATGCTGAGTCAGAGCCCTTCAAGAGCCATGGCAACCCAAATCCACAGCAGGCCCATGTGATGGGAGAGAGGCCTTGCAGAGACTCAGTCTGCAAAGAAAAAGGAATGAGGCAGCCATGCCCAGGAGGTGAGAGAGTGGAGGCCAGAGTGTGAGGAGCTGCAGACCATTCTCCAGCGCCCATGATGTCAGGCTACTTCCTTCAGTTGGTTCCTGACACCATCTGACAAACCCTCTTTACTCCAGCTGAGTAGGTTTTTGTTTCTTGCCACCAAGCCACCCTTGACTAAGACACCTTTCAACACAGCTGCTGGATCATCCCACCACCCACGTTTTCATTCTTTTCTTCTACCGGAATCTGTTTGCCCGTTTCTATTGATACAGTCACACTGCACACACAGAGCCTTATTTTTCCCTTGAACAAATGCTGCCTGGCCCTGTCCCAAAGGGAACAAGCGGCAACCCCATGACTTAATCACACAACAGGTGAGCCAGTCCGTGCCAGAATTTACACCAACTTGTCTGAGACCTGCTGGAGTTATCTGTCTGCTAGAGTTTCCCAACAACAATCCTGACTGCTCGCCCCAATCTGTGGAAGGGCCAGGAGTTTGCAGCACCTGTGGCCCAACAGCAGCGGGAGGCATTTGGCTACTGGGGCAGAGCTGTATGTAGAAAGAGGGATCGGGGGTAACATGTGTTCAAGTGAGCATTCTTCTGTGTTCAAATGACTCAGAGCTTCGGCAATAAGATTAATGGTTTCCACGGCAACTGATAAACCAGAAGCCTAGGGAAGACTAGCTTCTTCTAAACTCTTCAGGACAAGGACACCCTGTAAAACACCAAGGTCTGCCCAGCAGGCATGGCTCAGTGGTTAAGCACCAACTAGGAACCAGGACGTCAGGGTTCAGTTCCCAGTCAGGGCACATGCCCAGGTTGTAGACTCAGTCCCCAGTGTGGGGCGTGCAGGAGGCAGCCCGTCAATGACTCTCTCTCTCATCAGTGAGGTTTCTATCTCTCTCTCCCTCTCCATTCCTCTCTGAAATCAATAAAAATATTTTTTTTAAATATCAAGATCTTCCACTAGCCATGTTTCTCCCTTAAGTTTTGATCAAAAGTAAACTTTCTCTTACATATTCTGTGATTTTAGGTAGAATATTCCCTCCTGAGGAAAAAATCTCCTTTTTCCTTTTGGTAGTTTTCTGATTCAACTATTCTGCTGTTCCCAAAGACAGAAAGTCCCCGCAGCTTTTCTGGAAATGTTCGGTCGAATGTTGCAGTTCGGGGTACAAAAGAAGATTGTTTCCATCTATTTCATTCGTGTCTGCTCATTCTCTCTCTGTCTCTTTCCCTCGCCCCTCGCTTTTCTCCAGCCTCATTCAGCTTCCTCTTAGATGAAACACTAGATTTCACAGAGCTTGTGGACTGGATACAGCCTTGTAGGAGCACCTCCTAATGAAAGAGACACACTCTGGCGAGCCTTCCATTCTAACAGCTGGCAGGTACTTCCCCCTGACACAGGCACAGCTTAGAGAACCGCGGGTCATGTTACACAGTGACGTCCACGGTGTACACTTCCCTGCAGCCTGTTCTCTGAGGGACCACTCGGAAGTAAAGATTGACACTCCACATTAGAAAGGGTAAAAGCATATTCTTTTTGTTCACTTGCTTATTTTGTTTTGTTTTGTTTTCGTTGATTCACAGAAGTTGTAGGGACTGCATGTACAGGCCTACCTCCTGCAGCACGTGTTCATTCATGTGAATGAAAAGCACAGTGATAAGTATGGGAACATGATTAGTTTTACACCTTTTGTGCCTGGTTTTAACATGATCACAGCCAGGCACGGGCACCATGCAGGGAACAGGAAACACTGGGTGTGGGACCCAGGCACACTTGGTTTAGGAGCCCATTGTCCCAGCACCATCTTGCTCCTGAACTTACTACTGGTGGCCAGGAGCTGTGCTGTGATTCGTTTTCCTGATTTATAAATCAGAAAACATAAATCTTTATTTTCCATTCTATATGCTACTAGTAGATAGAGTTGCCTCTGTGATATTTAGGGTTGCTTTTATCAGTTCTGATGAAGCAGTTTATAGTCTTAAATTTTCAATAACAAAATATATCAATAAAACATCTTTATTATTAAAAATCCTGCAAGAAAAAATAACTTAATTAGGTGAGTATGAAAATGTCATCAAAGCAATACTTTTTTAATTTAGATTCTGACTACCTGAGGTATCATAGGAATGCAACTATGGCCCTATTACATAACAGTGTGCCATGAACCTCTGTTAATCGGAACGCCGTGTTCTGGGTAAGCAAGCATTAGGTGGACTGTACGCACAGAGGACTGGGCCAGGGGTCAGGATACCTGAAAACCTACCAGGACACCACTGCCTGGCAAAAAGATTTCGTGCAGAGACTCTGTGCCTTTTGTTCTAACTCTCTGTACATTAAGTCACCACTTGCCCCTCTCTTTGGTGTAGCCCACTGGGATCGGTCCATGAGGAGGAAGGGCCTTGGGCAAATGACTGGCCCTGATTTTCAAGCCAGGTTCTTTCAATGAGAAAAAAACCATTTCATTGACATAGAAAGATGCTCCAAATATACTGATAACTAAAATATCAGTTTGGAAAATGGTAAAAACAGTTTTGTAAAGGGTATACCCCAGGATTGAATTACAGAAAGAGGTTTGGTGATAAAGGTAGACACAGGGGAAAAGCACAAGGTGAATGTTGCAATAATCCAGAGATGGAATGGCTTGGACCAGCACACTGAAGAGAGTGGTAAGTGTACAGATTAATGGAATTTTGATTAGTTGGCTTATAGGTCACTGAGATTTTAATGTAGGTTGCATTGAAAACCTTATTTGGCCTGGGGTGAAGTGAGGGTTGGGTGGAGAGGGGAAAAGGGGGAGAAAATGGGATACATCTGTAATATTGTCAACAATAAAAAAATAAATGTATTTGATTTCAAGTGCACCTCTCATTCACATGCTTGGAACCAGTTATTACCATTGCTACATAAGAAGGAGCAGCCAATTTATTGTATCAGTCAAGATAGGCAAGGTTTTATATATAACAAACAACCCATCACCTCTGTGGATTAAACAGCAAGTGTATTTCCCTCTCCCTCTACTGCCCAATACAGGTTAACTCAGCCCAAACACTCAAATTCCCTGGCTGATGGAGGATCCATTGCAACACTTGCTTCCACAATCACCCCAATGTGGAAAAGAAATTCAATGACTAACTAAGGAATAGATCTGTTTCTTTACAACCCATTCCATGTGTGAACATAGATCTGTGTGCATGTGTGTGTGCGTGTGTGTGTAAACATACACGTAGGTGGACCTGTAACCATAAGATATTGAATTAAAATCTTCGTGGACCCTGGATGAATCCTGTAAGAGACTTTCCTGAATAAAGATTTTACAGAAGCTGAGTTGAGAAAAAATAATGTGGGTTTTGAAATCAAATAGTTTTGCCTATTGTTAGCCTTGTGACTTCTCAAGATAAGTTATTCAGCCTTTCAGCCTTAGCATCCTCATATGTAAAATGGATGCAATATCTTCCATGTGGCTTTATCTATATACTAATTATGTAAAAGCCTGTTTGACCTGTAGCTATGATGTGCACTGACCATCAGGGGGCAGACACTCAATGCACAGGCATGGAAACATGGAACAGACTGATGAATCTCAGAGGGAAGCGGGGAGGGGAGAGGGCAGGAAGAGATTAACCAAAGATCTTATGTACATACTAGAGGCCTGGTGCACATATTTGTGCACCGGTGGGGTCCGTGAACCAGGCCTGTGGGATCAGGCCAAAACTAGCAGTCTGACATCCCCCAAGGGGACCCAGATTGTGAGAGGGTGCAGACCATGCCAAGGGACCCCACCAGTGCACGAATCCGTGCACCAGGCCTCTAGTTGTAAAATAAAGTCCTAGAAAGAGAAAAGTATTCAGCAAATGGTAATTGCTGTTTATTTCATCTTGTTTGCTTAGAAAGAAGATTTATGATCACTTGCCTTTCTAATAAAATGGCATATATAAACATTTTTACTAATTGACATCTGATTAAATAGATACTGATCAATAAACATTTTGTGTTAAATGTATGTTAACATTCAAGACTATCTTCTCTGATTTCCTTATCCTGGGCCAGCTCTGCTACATCCTCCCAGAGTGACTGAGTTTATTGAAATGTTGGAGATAGCAGAACAAACTTTGACTTTAGAAGCTATTTAGATGCTCCACTAAAACATTTCACTTAGGAAACTGAGTATTGAATCAGATCTAAGATCAGTCAGCATTGTGCCAATTTTCTACTCTAAATTATCTAAGATGTTAAAAGATTTTGCATCCCATTGTACTAGCAATGAATATTTTTATTCAATTTCAATTAGTTCTTTTCAAAGTGTCAATACCCATTTATTCCATCATGCAAGCTGACCCTTCAGTCCCTATTGCCCCTTCCCCCACAATTTGACAAGCAATTGCTTCACTCGCCCATTACAGTTTCAATCATTCATTGCCTTGTGGTACGTATATGATAAGCTCACCATGTGTGTCTTCACAGCACGTCATTATACCGCACATGTAGTAAAAGGATTCTTTGATTCTAATAAGAAAATATAAGGAAGAGGTCCAAATATAAATACTTTCTACTGTAGGTCTCTTATGGTGTTAGAACTGCTGGCTTCAATTCCTGGATGTGCAAATCTAAATGCAGACTGAGTAGCTATCTATCCCAGCCAGACCCATGGGATCCACCTGGAACCATGGAACACAGGCCAGCTCGGTACACTGCCAGCTGTGGGCGGTCCTGGACTTTCCCTGTAAGTGGTCCATGACTGAGTTCATTCTCCGATGTTTTTGTTGATGAGCCGAACAGATGCTGGTCACCTTTTTAGTTTATGAGAGAGATAGGAAACATCTCTTTTTGCCCTAATAGATTTATTTTTTAATTAAAATTCTTTATTGTTTAAAATATTACGTAAGTCTCCTTTTTCCCCCATTGACCTCTCACCAGCCACTCCCACCCCTCAGCACATACCCTCACCCCCTCCCACTGTCTGTGTCCATTGGTTATGCTCATATGCATAGGTTTATGAATGTGTTTATCTTAACTTCTAACCAAAAATTCATATTACATTAAATAGAAAATGTAACATAATAATTGAAACAAATTGCTTATTTGTATACTCACATGTTTATGAGTTCAAGTTTCATGTGAGTACATGGCAATATCTAGTGAGTATACATTCAGCAACATCCAAATAATACCGAACAAAATGGCCAGAGAGAGAAAGGTAACATAAGATCATTTATTTTCCTGCCTAATTTGCTGTTTTATTTCAATCCCTAACTGTTCCCAGTTGGCCAAATCAAGCCATTCTGTTCACCCTAAAGTTTTTATAGTGGCTGCTAGTACTGTCTGTTGGTCATTATGAAACTTTCTTTGGTTGGTCAGAAATTTAGCAGGTGTGATACGGGGTCCTGTTCCCTTTGCATTCTTTTGGTCCTCTGAGAGGAGCTAGGAAGAATTTCAAAGATACAAGGCAAGGCACTCACTTAGCTGAGTCGTCTCTGTGTCCATAGACCAGATTAAATCAGTGGCTGGGCAGAGATTAGAGGACTCCGGGGTCAGCTGCTCTCTTAAAGAATGAGAGAAATGCCCGAGGCTGACCGTAGTAGGTGATCCCTCTAGCAAGGGTGAGGCTCATGACTTCGTCAATAAGCCTCTAGCTTCTCTGTCCCCAAGCTGTGTCCATTTAAACCTGGGCTAGTCATTGTTCTCTTTCTGTAAAATTCAACGCTGGACTCTCCGTGGTGGTCCATTCACTGAAGTATCCCACTAACTATCCTCCTACTACACAGACAGCATCATATAATGGGGGGAAAAGTAAAATAATTTTGACATCAGTGGCACTATAGGATTCCAACATGAAAACAGAGCTGAGCCTTAAATTCATCACCTATAAACCCGAGGTGAGTAATTCTTACCCTGCCCACCACCTGCAGCTATTATAGGATCAAATCAAATGAGAAGGAGAGCAAATGTGAACAGGCTTGGGGACTGCCAAACCTAACCTGCCCAAATGTGAGCTGGGACTGCTCAGGCTGGACTTGCGCAGTAAGCTTTAGATGACTCGTTAGCCAAATTTGCTGCTTGTACTCGCTAGCCAAACACATGGGGGGAGTCATTTTTTGATGAGACAAATTGTCAGAAATACAGGATGGAGGCCTTGAGAGTCCTCATTTTAGGAAATGCCTGTCGAAGAGCCAGGAGACTCTGCTTTGGAAAGTTCCCAGCAGTAAGTGTGGCTGTGCCCAACCCTTCTCTCCCCACTCAGAGCAGCCAGCAGGACCACAGACCTTTCCCCTTCTCTGCTGTCTCCTCCTCTCTGCTTGGTCTGTAACTTCTTTCTACTTCGGGACCTGAATGAAGAGCTGGGTCCCCTCGCACAGGCTTTTTTATTTTTGTTTTTGTGTGTGTGTGTGTGTGTGTGTGTGTTTTTCAGAAGATAACACAATCGACGAAGTGCATTTGTTAGGAAATAACTCCAAGTAATCACAAGTGGTTCTCTCGCACACTTGGCGACTGCACAGGGAAAAGATGCCTGACAGAGTCCATGGGTTTTGCTTACACCACAAAAGGCGTTTTAAGGCAGTTTAATTCAACGCTGCAAAAACTACATCTGTGACAGAAACATAACATTCAAAAATAACTCGGGCCCCCAAGTGTCCCCAAAGCCAACAAATCTCTGGACCAGTCAAGCCGACAGCCACTGTCGGGGCAGATGAGCAGTTTCAAAAGCAACACAATGATGCCAATCCAGAGGGGCCAGCAGAGGCCCCTGAAGCCTCGGTGGTTAATACAGATGGACCACGGAGCATCTGCAGGCCTGCCCCGCATGGTTTTGTTTCACACGAACATTTTACATTTACATTTGTCTTAGGAAAGCACGTTAGGTGAGAGAAAAACAGGTGTCAGTGTCTGGAACCACAAACAGGATTGCAGAAAACAGGAGGCCAGATGCAGCTGCACTGAGATACATTGTCTTTTTTGGCAGGCCCCTCGCAGGCACCGAGAAGAAGCTTAAAACTACACGGAGTAAATTCCATGTTTCCCTCCATCGTCACCACTTGGATTAGGCTCCCTGAACTTGGGCAGTTTTTCTCTGTGACGCAGTCATGGAAGGCTTCCATGAGGAACGCCAAGGGTGTCCAGGAGCCGGAGTCGGCCTCTGGCATGAGCTGCCTGTTCCTCGGGAGCACCGCGATGGCCGCAGCCTGGCCGCAGGCTGCTGTT
This sequence comes from Murina feae, assembly GCA_004026665.1. Taxonomy (NCBI): domain Eukaryota; kingdom Metazoa; phylum Chordata; class Mammalia; order Chiroptera; family Vespertilionidae; genus Murina; species Murina feae. Next base: position 24,292 of record PVJC01003892.1, on the reverse strand, counting down.
CTTCCCTGCGAGGTTCTGGCAGAGCTGATGGACAGCACCCTAGGCCATGCCCTAGCCGGTCATCCCAGGAGTCCCATCCAGGGCGGCCTGGGCACCCTCCAAGGTTAGGAAACCTCCTTCCTTGCTTGGTGGTCAGGCAGCTGAGATGGTGGACGCCCACATGCTCTGCTTCCACATGAGGTCACAGTTTCTGAAGAGAAACTTGGACTTGGCATTGCCCCCGGCCCAGCCTCCAGCCACACAAAGGATTGCATTCACCTTCTCTTCACCCAGGAGCTTTCCAACCTCAGCAGTCACCTGGTCAGCCTGCTCAGTAAACGAGTCTGTCATTCTAACCATGACACTCGCACTGGCTTCTTCTCCACCACGTCCATGCTGGCCACCCACCTGTCGCGGGCGGGAACACCTCCACGCAGCAGGAGCCCAGTGCACCTGGCCCGCCTGCTGCCATCCTGAGCCTCCCGCTGGTCCCACTGGTCCCCTCACACCAGCTTTTGATGGGTGGTCCACAGTTGAGGGCTCAGCCAGGAGAAATGAAGAGCAGGATTCATCAGCTGTTCCCAAATCGTCAAGGCAGAGCTGGGAGAAATTTTCCTTATCTTTTTCCATCCAGGACTCCAGATGGCCCTATTGTGATGGCCCTGCCTTACAGGCAGTCTGGATGCTTTGTGACCCATCCCCCAGTGAGGCTCACCCATCTGATAAAAGCAGGTACAGGGAACTCACAGATGGACAACCTCCCTTCTCCTCTGTCCTACATTTTAACTTCCAGCTCTCCTGAGGGATTTGCAGTCTCGGCCCCAGTCCCTGAGGAAGATGGCCACATGTCAGCCCTGCTACTCCTTAGCCAAAAAGAGAGCTTGATGCTAAATGACACAGGCATTCTCTCCTCCATCATCTTTGTTTCTTGGGGAACATAAAATAGGCTTCAGACCCAGGTACCCCACTGTAAAATGCGATGGCTCACCACTAGCCATGAACTGGAGTTAGCTACATGTTGATCTCAGATGGAGTTGTAGACCCAGATTTCTGAAGCATCAGCCTTATGAAGAAGGAAGGAAGCCTTGCACAGGGAACATGACACATAAAATGGGTCCCTGCCCAGAAGAGCTTACACGCTAATACGTATATGGACAGGAGCAAAACATGTTTTTCCCATACGGCATGCTGTTGAGATCTTACTCTTAATGGTATAAAGCTTTGTAAATCCTCCAGATTGAAAGATGAATTGAGGGAAGCTGATGTGTGTAGCAGGAGGCATTTCAGATAATGTGACAAGCCCAGAGACTCATAACCACAGTTACTGCGCAGTGGGTCCTGCCAGGAGGGGCAGGTGCTGCTACTGCTGAAGACTATCCCTTCAGACTGTCCTCTCTGATAGCCACCGAGCCTAGGCAGCCACCTCACCTGACCCAGCTCACACCCACCTCCAGGCATCTACCCTCCCCAGGAAGAGCATGCCAAAGGCCAGCCAGCACCCTTGTTAAGACCAGGTTTGAGTCATCATTGGGTTCCAAGCACCTAACACCAAGCCAGGCGCACACAATCTGTGTTTAATAAATATGTATTGCATAAACATATAAATTAATTAATGCACCTGCAGCAAACAGTGCTCCTCAAAGAACTTACATCACAGGATAAACATGAGATGCATCCTTGGTCACTTTTAGAAATGAGTGTCTTAATTATGTCACTTTCGCAACATGTGATCACTGAATTATAGTTTGTTTAAGATTGAAGTAATTTTAGATAATGGCTAGTCTGACCATTTCCTCTTTTGCATGAAAAAACATATTGATCCCACCAAGTGGCTATTAGCTTAATTACTTGCTAAAATAGGACCTTAGTGACCTGAAGGCAAATCATTTCCATGAGGCAGCACAAGGACCACAAAAATCTGGCTAGACCAGTTGATAGACTTTAGTAAGGGGTTTTTTCAGCTGTTTACACTGATTTACATTGTAAATCCATGCTTCATTGTAAATTGTACCAGGTTAGGTGGTAGGTTCATGGGTGAGAAGGATTACATTAGATTTTTCTCTTTTTTTCTATTATAAAAATACTAGAGGTCCAATGCATGAAAATTCATGCAAGAGTAGGCCTTCCTTCCCCCAGCTGCCGGCACTGGCTTCCCTCTGGCACCCAGGCTTCTCTCCTTCAGCTGCCAGCAGGCACCTGGGACCTGGGCTGGTTTCCTCCAGGCCACTTGCAGGCATCTGGGACCCATGATGGCTTCCCCTGGGCCACACACAGGCACCCATGAACCTGGCTGGCTTCCCCAAGTCTGGTTTCTCCTAGGCTGCCCACAGACACCCAGGACCTGGGCTGGCTTCCCCAGGCTACCTGCAGGCAACCCAGACCTGGGATGGCTTCTCCTGGGCTGCCCACAGGCACCTGGGAATCCATCTGGCTTCTCCTGGGCTACCCACAGAAACCTGGGCCACCAGCAGACACCCGGGACCTGGCTTCTCTCCATCCCCAGCTTCATCAGGAAGTCCGGAATGACGTCCAGAAGACATCAGATCTAATTATCATATCTCCCTTTTATTATTATAGATATCTAGAAACAAGAAATTCTTTTAAAATTCTTTCAAACTTAACATTTAATGCATAGTTGTCATATGTGAGGTGGTCTGATAAGTACCGTGGAGGGATCCAAAGATAAATTCACTATCCCATCCCCAGAGACTCTTGATTTCATGAAGGTCAAATATATAGACACGATCTGGACACATCAGATATGCATTCATTATAATTGAGGAATGAGTTTCAGAGAGAAAAACTGAAGGACTTGAGCAGCCCAACAGGCAAAGTAAGAAGGCTGTGATCAGGCCTTGAAGGGTGGATGAAAATTCAACAAGCAGCTGGAGAAAGCAGAGGTATCAAATGAAGGAGTAGCATTAGCTAATACAAGGGATGGGAGGGAATAGTTTTGGTTTTTGTGCCAACAATGTGTTGGGCACAAGTATAATCATTCAGGACTTACAGCAATCTCCCAAATTAGGTGCATCCATTTTCCAGAGGAGGAAACTGAAGCTTGAAAAGATTAATAATGTACCAAGTGAGGGTTGTGATTACATAACACATATGGGTGCAGCCAGGATTTAAACCCCTGTGTGGCCGACTCCAAACTCAGTGCTTTTGCCACTTCATGAGGCTGCCTCCCAGGGAGGAAGGTGACAGCAAGCACATTTCAGGGACATTAGTTCAGTAAGGCTGGTCATGGGGACAGGAAGGAGAACAGAACCCGGACTGAGAGCATGAGGAAGATGGTAGAGAAAGGAGGGAGGGAGCACAAAGACAAAGTCAGGGCTTTGTTACTGATTGGTTTTTAAGGTGAAGGAAATCAGAGTAAGTTTCAAGACTCAGAGTTCAAAGGAAATGGAAGTTGAAGATGAGGAAAGATAACAAAGGAGCAAGATCACATAGGAAGAAGAGATGATAGAGGGAGGGTCTTAGGGTCAGAGTTAGTCTTGGAAAGAATAAGAAACATTTCTTCTCCAAAACAAGGTAAAAGAAAAAAAATGAGAAAGTATCTATATTAAAGGAAAGAGAGAGAAGGAAGGGGAGAGGGAGGGAAAAAGGAAGGAAGGAAGGAAGGAAGGAAGGAAGGAAGGAAGGAAGGAAGGAAGGAAGGAAGGAAGGAAGGAAGGAAGGAAGGAAGGAAGGAAGGAAGGAAGGAAGGAAGGAAGGGAGGGAGGGAGGAAAGGAGAGAGGAAAGGAGGGAGGAAAGGAAGTAGCAATCACAGTAGCCTGGAGGGGGATCATTTCTTAGCCAGTCCAGGGAGGTGGTCTTTCTGGGTGAGGAGGCAGCAGGGTCAGCTGGGGCTTGGGCAGAGTGGAAAAGATTTGAGGCAGCTGTTGTGGGAATCTGATAGGAGCTAAAAATGGAGTTAAAGGAAGATGGCTGAGGACATAGCGAGAGTCCAAAGGCAGGAACAGGCAAGTGGGTCCAGTTACTTTTGGTGCACAAATCCCTTCAACAGAATTCAGCAGTTTGGGATCAGAAATAGATGAGAGGGTCTTCCGGGAAGACACAGGGGAAGGTCAAGAGGTAAGGGAATGGGGCAGTTTTGAGAACTTTGCAGAAACCAAGGAATCCAAACATGATAGGGAGGGAGGGGACAGACACAACCAGGATGGGTCTAAGATGTTGAAATAGGAAGGGCACCAGGGCTGCAGGGCAGGCAAAGAAGAGGTGTAATAGGAATGAGTGAATGGGACAGTGGAAGGACATAGGGCAGTGGCTACAAAGGGCATTCAGAGACGGAGATCTTAGAGGTGGCGCCTCCTGTGAGGCGGTGAGGTCCAGGGCATGTCTGTACAAAGAGAAGAGATGCGGTAACAAGGCGAGGAGGGAGAAGTAAATCTGAAGATTGTTCTGCTCACTTTGTACAGGAGGAGGGCAGTGGGGGCCAGAGGGGGCACCAGGAGCCACTGCATCCTTAGGCCTCCACCAAGTGCCTACAAAGGGAAGGGCCTGACCATAGGTTAGACAGAGATGGAAGGGTAAAAGAAGAGCTAACTAATTAAAAGGGAAGTTCAAGTTGATTTCTAGTGGAATCATGTCACAACTAGTGCTGTTCCCCACCCCACCCCCAAAAAGTAAAGGCAAGTAAAATAGGCTTGGAGAGTTCTCGCAAAGCGGATGAGCTGCAGTAGGAAACTGCACAGTGAGGAGGCAAGGGTGAGTCAAGAGGGTGGGATGGCAAGGAACAGGCCATGGGTGTCGTGGGTGGGAAACTGCTGAGGCAGAGAGCTTTCCATTAAAAAAATGTCCACTTCTGTGATCTTCTTCCTCAAACAAAGCCAACCCACACATCTATCCTGTGTCCAAAACTCAACAGAAAGGGCCTCAGGGCATCATGACCCCTAGAACACACACATACTCACACACACATACACTCACACACTCACATACACACTCATACACACATACACTCACACACTCACATACATACTCACACACACATACACTCACACACTCATACACTCACACACTAACACACACATTCACACACTCACACATACACTCACACACATACACACATACACACTCACACACACTCACACACACGAATACACTCACACACTCACACACAGTCACATACTCACACACACATACACTCACACACTCACACACACACTCACACACTCACACACACACTCACACACACTCACACACCCTGCTGGCTTCTTCAATTCTTCTCCAGACCATGCCCCACTGCCCTTTGAATTGAAAACAAGTTTAACTCCATCTGGTTTGACCTTGAACCTTGGACACAGTTATATATCACCTATCCACCGGCAACCCTGCCAGTCCTTGCCTACTTTAAGAGAGCATTTAATAATAGCTAACACTTAGTAGTACTTAGCACCTGCATGGCGTAGACTAAAGAAGGCATTTGAAATCACTCAGCTCCATTTTGATTGCTTTTATAACATTCCCACCAAAAAACCATCCCACTTGCTTAAATAGTCCAGCTCCCAGGAACTCACTCCCATGACAGTGTATCTTGCTGCTGAATGGCTCTGTTCTATACACAGTCATGCAAAACAAGCCACATTCCTTTTCCGGCTGATGGGAATCTGAAGACAACTATCATATCTTAACAAAGTCCCCCTCTTTCCAAAAGAAACAGCTCCAATTCATTATACCTCTTTTGATAAAGCTCATGCTCAGGTTCCTTCATCCTGCCTGTTCCATGTGGCAATGTCCCTCTTCAGATGTGCATAATAAATGGCAAACAGAGTGCTGGCTACGTGCCAGCCAATTACTAAGCCCTTGGTGCATATCAGCTCATTTGATCTTCATACCAATACTATATGCTATTATTGGTACCATTATTATTCCATTGTGCAAATGAGGAAACTGAGGCAGAGAGCAATAAATAACTTGCCCAAGGCTAGTACCGGCAACAGAGCCAAGAATCAGCTTGAACAAACGGATGTGCTCATAACCCCAATGCCAGCGGCTTTCAAACTTGGCCACCACTGAAATCACCCTGGGAAGTTCTAGAAGCTACTGAGCCTGGGATCCTCCCTTAGAGATGCTGGGTTTTATTGGGCCATGTGTCACCTGGGCACCTGAACTTTACAGAGATGCCCAGGTGATACTAATGTACAGCCAAGACTGACAACCGCTGGCTATGTGATCACAAGCCCCTCAGGGGCCAGTGCAGGATAGTGGGGAGTTATGGAAATTTCCAAGTTTCCCTTGTGGAGGATAACACGGGACAGGCCCAGACATGGTGACTGGAGCCGGCCTTGCAGGAAGGCTAAGTAAACAGTCAGCTGGGGAGGCCCTCATTCTCTAAGAAGAGAGAGATGGAGAGAGAGAGAGAGAGAGAGAGAGAGAGAGAGAGAGAGAGAGAGAGAGAGAGAGAGAGAGAGAGAGAAGAAAGACAGAAAGCCTCTCCTGACCTGACACTGGGAAGAACTTTAACCATCCCCAAACCCACCTTCCTCAAAGCAGCAGCTACCTCCCCAGTCACTAACAGCACAACCTCCTGACCTCCCTTCAAATGTTACAGATGCTACAAATGGAGGGAAAGGGGCTGCCAGTTGCCCCCACCTCCCCCAAAACACACACACACACACACACCTCCCCTTCACTGACTGCCTGTACTTAATCAAGAAAGCACTGGGGCTGCTGGCCCCGCAGGCTAAGAGCAGGTCCTCAGCACTCTCCAGCTCACCTGTCAGGGGCTCTGGCCCCAGCTCCTGGGCCATCTCGGTCCCTCAGACACCTGCACTGGGCTCTCCCACTGTGCCATGCCTTCCTGTCCCTCCACCATGTTCTCTGTTGACCCTACGCTCAGTTATTGCTTTTTAAAGCTTGAGGGCAGGTGTTCTCTGGTTGCTGGAAACTTTTCAGTTCCTTTAAGTTGCTGTTAGTGGTCTGGGCCACAGTGTCAGGGCACAGGGTGAGGGCCTGAACCCTGTGCTGCTCACAGGAGTGGGTCTCCCATTCCCTTCCTCCCTTTCTCCCCCTCCCCCCTCCCAGAGCCAGCCCTGCAAACCCCAGCCATGGCAACCTGAGCGTGAATAAAGGAAAAGCTACCCTCACCCCCAAACCCCATTAATATTTAATGCAAACATCTGAATGCAAATTAATCTCACTTTTGTTTTATTTCCTTTCCTCCACATCCCTCTCTCACTTAGATGCCTTTCACCCAAGCTCCATGGTGCTTCCCTCTCCAGGAACAGGGAGAAACCTGTCACTGAGGAGAGAAGCAGACAGTTTGACTGCAGGTGGTTGGAGCACCCTACTACTCCAAACTCGGCATTTTCAGAATGTTGCCCAATGAGCCTTTATTGTCTGTGGAGGTCACAGTGTGTTGTGGAAGTCTCATCCTGGGAGAGAAATTTTACAAACAGGGAGAGGATATTAGCAGCGTAGTAGCCTCTAAAAATAGTCTTCTCGCAAACCTGCAAATCCTTTTTCCATGGCAAGGAAAAGCAGATGGTCCAGTAGTGGCTTCACTCACATTCCTCTTCCGTCTTTGAGCCTGGCTTTTCCCTGGTCTGTATTGCAAGACTGAAGTTCAGAGTGTTTACAGGGGTTGGGGGCGGGGGGAGTAATTAAATTTTAAAAAGAGAGTGAGAAAGGCAAATGTTGATACAAACATTTAATTTGCTTGGGACGACAGAAACATAGGTAGTGCTTGAGGAATAAGAAAATTGAACCGATCTCAGTTGTTTATAATGAGTTAATAAATGTCTGGTAACTGGCTGAGAGGGGAGTGATGACAAAGAAGCCATCTCAGGCAAATGTCTATTTACTGTGGGATGCATTTCATTTTTTGCCTTTGTGAGTGTATATGTTTCCACACACACAAGTTTAGGAGCCTCAGGAGGTGTGTGTACTAATAAACAATGCAAGGAACTGGAGCCAGAGAACAAATCTATTAACACAAAACGTCTGCGAGGACAAAGATGCCATAATTCCTTAAGAATTGCTTTCCAGCTTTACAGAGGATGGGCAGCACAGAGCAAAGAGACTTCAGGCTAAACCGTGTGCCCACGGCCACACACAGAGTCAGGATGCAGCCACGGAGAGAGCCCTGAGACAGGCCTGCCCCTCAGACTCCTCATCCTGCTCATGAATTCACTGGGATGTGTTCGCCCTCTCGCAGGGGCCAGCCTAGGGTCATGGTGGAGGCAGCACTCCCCGCCTGTCTGTCTATCACAGCACTTCCAGGGAAACATCAGGCTCTGGAGAGAAAGAGAGCGAAGAGGCATAAGTAGGGGAAGAAAAAAAATAAAGCAGTTACATGGGTTATCTTCAGAGGGTTAGATCTAGAAGGTAATTTTTACATCTCCAGCTAGAAAGTATAATCAGTCACAAAGGCTACTTGTGTAAATAGGAACTTCATTTACATTCTCTATAGGTTTTCAATGGGGTGAAGGAGACAGAATAAAAGCCCAAACACCTGGACCTTTAACCATAGTAGACATGTTTCCTTTGTGACATGTACAAAACAGGGGCATTTCAGTAGAAATGAAATAATACCTGAAAAATAGAGGATGCAGAGTGGCTCCAGAGCCGCCTAACTGGTGCCTGACTGGAGCTTGGCGAATCACGGAAACAAACAGCTAGTGCTCACCGCTTGTAAGGGCCCATTTCCTCTGGAGTTTAGTAAAATCACACTAAGTCTCTCAATGGTATTTGGAATTCTACATTATCAATGTAGAACTTCACATAGGATTATTGTGAAGAATTTATCGAGTTGGGAAGATTCATTGAGAATTTTAAGTTTCTCACATGAAACCAGTGTGAGAAACACAAGATGGTAATCATCAAAATAACTATGGCTAGAAGGAGAATGAGTGGGGATCATGTGTCGTTTGCAAAATCCTTCTCAAGTTGATCACATTTATGTGAGGCACACTGAAATTATTGTTTTCTAAATACCTACTCTAAAAAGTAAAATTCAGCCTGCTCTGTTTGGCTGATAGGCCCAGGAGATGCTGGGATCCCCACCCAGAGGGCCAGCATTCTCACAGAGGCATAGCAGACCCTGGGGATGGGTGATAAGGCAGTGTAATTCAACAACAGCAGATAGAAGTTTTAAAAGGTAAAGAAACAAACAAGCAAATGATCCTACTGATTGACAGCCTTGCTGCTCAGCAAGTGGCCAGGACCCCAGCTTCAGCATCTCCCGGGATGCTGTTTAAAAGGGGAAGTCTTGTCCCACCCAGACCTAGAGAATCAGAATCTGCATCTTGTCAAGATCCTCAGGGACTCATGTGAACAAGGAAGTTTGATGAACTTTGAACACCCTTTTCTGTGTGTTAGTGAACAGACTCACCCCAAACCTCACCCTGGAAAAGGAGTTTCATCACCAAAGGAGAACACTGGGAGGCTGGGGGAAATGGGCTAGAGCTCAGTGGGTCCTCCCAAAATAGCCTCCTTACATAAGCTGTCATCTCCCTGTTTTACACTGTCCAAGGTCCTAAGGACACTATTTTGCACTAACTTTTGTGACAAATTCTTTCAGGAGTTTGATATTTTTTTCCTAAATTAAAAAATGTGACATTTGACCATGTTTTTGGCTATTAGGAACATACTAGAGGCCAGGTGCACAAAAATTTGTGCACTCAGGAGGGTCCCTATCTTAGTTGGGATAATTTGCACACTCACTACTGATTGGCTGGTGGGTGTGGCTTGTGGGTGAGTGAAGTGACTGAGTGATGGTTAATTTGCATGTTTCTCTCTTATTAGTGTAGATATGCCTTTAATCTCCCCCTGCATAGGACACAGCTACACATTTTGACAAGTTTATAATAATCCACAGGCTTTGCTTTTGTTGTTATCCTGTGCTCCCATTCACAAGTCTTACCAGGGCCCACCCAGAGAAGCCTTCCCTGGCTGGACAATGCCATCCTGGCTAGTTGGCTGGACTCCTTGCCCCTGAAGGCGTTTCTGATCTCCACTCTTACATACAGAAGAGTTGTGAATATTACTGTGCACATGTTTGATTTCCCTCTTCAAGTTATCTCCTGGGGTATATTCCCCCAAAGGGATAAGGCTCAGTTCCTGACTTCAAGGATCTTTCATGAGAGTGTGGAATGCAAAGGTGCCAATATGCAGGGTCATATGGTTGGGCAGGTTCTGGACCTGGGTCACCTCCATGTGCACACTCCTCCCCTTCTCTGCCCTGCTCTCAGCTCCAGGTTGCTGGCCTCTATGAATTGTACCCAAGGCTTCTCTTGCCTCCTGGCTTCCACAGAGCTGACCAGTAGAGGTTCCAGGAGGAATGCAGAATGGGAGGAGAGGAAGAAGGACTCCCTCCTGCTGGGCCAGAGCAATGCTCCCCTACCAAAGCTTCTATGGGAGTCTTTTCTGGGCTCTGGAAATCTCTTCTTTCTCTTGCCCCTTCAGGCTCAGAAATGGTCCTGGATGCTAGCCCAGGTGCTCCACCTTCCCCTGCTTGTTTTCTGTAACCCTGTCTTCACCTTTGTAAATATGTTCTGGCATCAAGTTCTCCTCAATGACCTATTTAGACCGTGCCCTCTGTTTGCTGCCAGGGGCCTGAGTGGCAGGGGCTCTAACCTGCGTGGAGGGCAGGGACATGGCAGTCTGCTACAAGTGTCTGCTAAGCTGAAGCCTAAAAGGCAAGGACAAGTTAGCCAGGCATGGGAGGCAACGAGTGGAGAAAACATCAAATACAAAACAGAGAGTGAGCTTTGCACTACACCAGTATAGTAGGCAATAAGGTTTATCCAAGGTGCAATTATGGCTAATGGGGGGAGGGGAGGGTGGCAGGAAACAAGAGGTGAGAAGGAGAACTAGTGCATTCTAGACCTCCTAGAGATTCCGGATGGCTGAGGCATCAGAAGACAAGTGGCTGGAGAGAAAAGACAATGATTATTCTCAAACGCTTCTGTAAATTAGGGCATGTCCATTGAGGAATTTCATGTAACTTTTAAAAGCTATGTTCACAAAGACATTTTTTTTTTATCTTTATTGTTGAGAGTATTATAGGTGTCTCCCTTTTTTCCCCCATCATCCTCCTTCCACCTGGTTCACACCCTACCCCAGCCCTTCACCACCCTACTGTCTGTGTCCATAGGTAAGATCTTTGGTTAATCTCTTTCCACCCCCTTAACTCCCATTCCCTCTGAGATTCATCAATCTGTTCCATGTTTCCAAGCCTCGGATTTTATTTTATTCACCAATTTATTTTGTTTGTAGATTTCTTGTTTATTTATTTTGATTTTTAGATTCAATTGTGTTTTTTTTTAATTTTATTGTTTAAAGTATTACAGATAGTAGTACATATGTCTCCTTTTTTTCCCATTGACTTTCCCATGCCTCCCCTATCCTCTGGCACATGTCCTCACCCTCTCCCCGCTTCCCCCAGTGTCTTGTGTCCATTGGTTACGCTTATATGCATGCATACAAGTCCTTCAGTTGATCTCTTACCCTTCCCCCTCAACACTCCCCAGTCTCTCCACTGCACTTTGACAGTCTATTCGATGCTTCTCTGCCTCTGTATCTATCTTTTTTTCATCAGGTTATAATGTTCTTTATTATCCATAAATGAGTGACTTCATGTGGTATTTTTATTTCACTGCCTGGCTTATTTCACATAGCATAATGTTCTCCATGCTGCTGCAACTGGTAAGAAATTTTTCTTTTTTTATAGCAGCGTAGTATTCCATTGTGTAGATGTACCATAGTTTTCTAATCCACTCATCTGCTGATGGGCATTTAGGCTGTTTCCAAATCTTAGCTTTTGTAAATTGTGCTACTATGAACATAGGGTGCATATATCCTTTCTGACTGGTGTTTCTGTTTTCTTGGAATATATTTCTAGAAGTGGTATTACTGGGTCAAATGACAGTTCCATTTTTAAATTTTTGAGAAAATGCCATACTGTTTTCCACAATGGATGCACCAGTCTGCATTCCCACCAGCAGTGAAAGAGGGTTCCTTTTTCTCTGCATCCCCTCCAGCACTTGTCACTTGTTGATTTGAGGTGGTACCTCATTGTCATTTTGATTTGCATCTCTCAGATGATTAGTGATTTTGAGCATGTTTTCATGTGTCTCTTGGCTTTCTGAATGTCCTCTTTAGAAAAGTGTCTATTTAGGTCCTTTGACCATTTTTTGATTAGATTGCTTATCTTTCTTTTGTTGAGTTGTATGAGTTCCCTGTAAATGTTAGAGATTAAACTCTTATCGGAGATAACATTGGCAAATATGTTCTCCCATGCAGTGGGCTTTCTGGTTGTTTTGTTGATGGTTTATTTTGCTGTGCAGAAGCTTTTTATTTTGATGTATTTGTTTATTTTCTCCTTAGTATCTCTTGCCCTAGGATCTGTGTCTATAAAGATATTGCTACAATATATGTCTGCAATTTTGCTGCCTATGGAGTCTTGTAGGATTTTTATGGTTTCCCATCTTACATTTAAGTCCTTTAGCCATTTTGAGTTTGTTTTTGTGTATTGTGTAAGTTGGTGATCTAGTTTCATTTTTTTGCATGTATCTGTCCAAATTTCCCAGCACCATTAATTAAAGAAATTGTTTTGGCTCCATTGTATGCTCTTCCCTCCTTTGTAAAATATTAATATAGTATAATGGCTTGGGTCAATTTATGGGTCCTCTATTCTGTTCCACTGGTCTATATGTCTGTTCTTGTGCCAGTACCAGACAGTTTGGAGAACCGTGGCTTGGAAATATAGCTTGATGTCTGGTATTGTGATCCTTCCAACTTTGTTCTTCTTTCTCAGGACAGGTGTGGCTATTCAGGGTCTTTTTTTATTCCAGATGAATATTTGGAGAGTTTGTTCTAGATCTTTGAAATATGTCATTGATATTTTAATAGGTATTGCATTGAATCTATAGATTGCTTTAGGTAGTATGGACATTTTAATTATATTGATTCTACCAATCCATAAACATGGTATGTTCTCCCATTCGTTTATGTCTTCCTCTATCTATTTTTGCAATGTCCTATAGTTTTCCAAGTACAGGTCTTTTACATCCTTGGTTAAGTTTATTCCTAGGTATCTTAATTTTTTTAGTGCAGTGGTAAATGGGATTGTTTTTTTTTTTTTTTTTTTTTTTTTTTTTTTTTTTTTTTTTTTTTTTTTTTTTTTTTTTTTTTTTTTTTTTTTTTTTAATTTTTTTTTTTTTTTTTTTTTTTTTTTCATTTCTCTTTCTGTGAGCTCATGATTGGTGTTTAAAAAGGCCATAGATTTCCGGGTCTTAATTTTGTATCCTGCTAATTTGCCAAATTCATTTATTAGGTCTAGTTGTTTTTTTGATGGAGTCTTTGGGGTTTTCTATGTATAGTATCATGTCATCTGCAAATAAGAACAGTTTCACTTCTTCTTTTCCAACTTGGATGCCTTTTATCTCTTCTTATTATCTAATTGCTATGGCTAGTACTTCTATTGCTATGTCAAACAGGAGTGGTGAAAGTAGGCATCCTTGTCTTGTTCCTATTCTTAGGGGAAATGGGTTTAGATTTTGCCCATTGAGTATGATGTTGGCTGTACGTTTGTCATATAGGGCTTTTATTATGTTGAGGTATGATCCCTATATTCCCACTTAGCTGAGAGTTTTTATCAAGAAAGGGTGTTGGATTTTGTCAAATGTTTTTTCTGTATCAATTGATATGATTATGTGATTTTTGTCTCTCAGTTTGTTTATGTGATTATCACATTGATTGATTTGCAGATATTGTACCATCCTTGCATCTCTGGAATAAATCCCACTTGGTCATGGTGTATGATCTTTCTAATATATTGCTGAATCTGATTTGCTAGAATTTTGTTGAGGATTTTAGCATCTATCAAGGATATTGGCCTGTGGTTCTCTTTTTTTTGTGTGGTGTATTTATTTGGTTTAAGGATTAGGGTAATCCTGGCTTGGTAGTGTGCCTTCCTCTTGAATTTTTTGGAATAGTCTGAGTAGTATAGGTTTTAGTTCTTCTTTGAATGCTTAGTAGAACTCCCCTATAAAGCCATCCAGACCAGCACTTTGTTTGCTAGAAGATTTTTTATTGCTGTTTTAATTTCTCCAGTAGTTATTAGCCTATTCAGGTTTTCTAATTCTTCTTGGTTGAGATTTGGAAGCTTGCATTTTTCTGAGAATATGTCCATTTCATCTAGATTGTCCTTTTTTTTTGGAAAAGGGTTGTTTATAGTATTTGTTAACAATCCTTTGTATTTCTGTGGGATCGGTTGTTATTTCACCTCTTTCATTTCTGATTTTGTTTATTTGGGTCCTCTCTCTTTGCTTCTTGGTGAGCCTGGTTAGAGGTTCGCCAATCTTGTTTATCCTTTCAAAAAACCAGCTCTTAGTTTTGTTGATCTTTTTTAATGTTTTTTTGGTCTCTATTTAGTTTATCTCCACTCTGATCTTTATTTCCTTCTTACTTATGCTGGGCTTTTCTTGTTGCTCTCTTTTTAACTCTTTGAGTTATAGGGTTAGGTAATTTATTACCATTGTTTCTTGTTTTTTTGCAGTAGGCTTGTAGAGCTATGATCTTCCCTCTCAAGACTGCTTTCACTGTGTCCCATAGATTTTGGATTGTTGTGTTTTCATTGTCATTTGTTGCCATAATGCTTTTTATTTCTTCTTTGATCTCTCTGGTAACCCAGTCATTGTTTAATAGCATGCTATTTAGCCTCCAGGTATTTGATTTTTTTGGATTGTTTTTATTGTAGTTGATTTCCAGTTTTATGCCATTGTGATCTGAGAAGATGCTTGTTATGATTTCTATCTTCTTGAATTTGAAGAGACTTTGCCTGTGACCCAATATATAGTCTGTCTTTGAAAATGACCCATGGGCACTTGAGAAGAATGTATATTCTGTGATTTTGGGGTGAAGTGTTCTGAAGATGTCAATTAATTCCATCTAATCTAGTGTGTCATTTAGGACTGATGTTTCTTTGCTGATCTTTTTGTTTAGAGAATTTGTCCAATGGTGATAGTGGGGTATTAAAGTGCTCTACTATGATTTTATTGCTGTCAATCTCTCCCTTGATATCCTCCAGAGATTTTTTAATGTATTTGGGTGCTCTTCTATTGAGTGTGTATATGTTTACCAGAGTTATTTCTTCTTGTTGGATTGCTCCCTTTATTATTATGAGGTGGCCTTCCTTATCTGTTGTTATGTCCTTCACTTTGAGATCTAATTTGTCAGATGTAAGTATTGCTACCCCAGCTTTTTTTTTTTTTTCATTTCCATTCACCTGAAAACACTTTTTCATCCCTTCACCATCAGTCTGTGTGAGTCCTTTTTCTGAGGTGGGTTTCCTGTAGACAGCAGATATATGTCATGTTTTCTTATCCACTCAGCTACCCTATGTCTTTTGATTGGGGCATTTAATCCATTCACATTCAAAGTTGTTATTGATAGGTACTTATTTGTCTCCATTTTTATTCTTTATGCCTGTTTTCCTTCTTCGCTTCCAATTTCTTATTTTTACAACAGACCCTTTAGCATTTCTTGCATTGCTGGTTTGGTGGTAATAAACTCCCTTAGTCCTTTTTTGTCTGTGAAGCTCCTGATTTCACCCTCAATTTTTATTGATAGCCTTGCTGGATACAGTATTCTTGGATTCAGACCCTTCCTTTGCATGATTTTGTATATTTCATTCCATTCCCTTCTGGCCTGATGTGTTTCTGTTGAGAAATAAGTCGCCAGTCTGATGGGGAATCCTTTGTAGGTAACTTTCTTTCTGGCCGCTTTTAATATTCTTACTTTGTCATTGGTGTTTGCCAATTTAATTATAATGTGCCCTGGCGTCAGTCTTTTGGAATTCATTTTGTTTGGAACTCTGTGAACTTCTTGGATTTGTGTGGGTTTTTTCTTCCCTATATCAGGGAAGTTTTCTGTCATTATTTCTTCAAACAAGTTTTCTATTCCTTGCTCAGTTTCGTCTCCTTTTGGTGCCCCTCTTTTGTGGATGTTGTTTCATTTTGTGTTTTCCAAAGTTCCCTTAGGCTCTCCTCCTGTTTTTAAAGTTTTTTTTCTAGATGTTGCTCTGCTTGGGTATTTTTTTCCTACATTGTCTTATAGCTCACTGATGCAGTCCTCTGCTTCTTCTGGTCTACTGTTGATGCTTTCTATTCAGTTTTTTATAGCAGCAATATCATTTTTCATTTCTTCTTCGTTCTTCTTCATTTCCTCTTGATTCTTACAAATATTGTTGAATTTGTCTTCCATTCTTTTCAGTGACCTTATGACCACTTCTCTGAATTCTTTCTCTGACATATTGCTTGCCTCCACTTTGTTTACTTCCTTTTCTGGTGATGCCTCCATTTCTTTCATATGCGGACTGTTTCTTTGTCTCTCCATGATCACTCTTCTCTGGGTGTCTGGTTATGTAGCTCTATCTCTCCTTTCTCTAAGAGAAATCTGACCTTTCTGTGAGATGGTACAGAGCTCCTCCGAGTCCATGTATTTGTGCTTCTTGAGATCCAATGTTCCTGAGTTCACAGCTGGTCCCTTGGTCTTGTGGTTGTAGAGTCCTGGGATATATAGGCCTCCAATAACATCCACTCTCCCCTTCAAGATGGCATGGTCTCTGCAGTACAGCTGGTTGCTCCAGGAGAGATTTCAGCAGCAGTGGGGGCACCCCTGGTAAGGGGAGCCTGGCCTGGCAGTCCCCAACCATCCCTTGGAATATAGCTGTCCCTTGCCCACAAATATACACTCCCTGTACGTCCACACACTCTCCTTTCATTTTCTCACTCACACACCATCCTGTAGTCTGCCTTCCTGTCAGCAGCCATCTTCCTCTCTTAGATTCAATTATTGATAAGTGTGTATTTATTGCCATTTTATTGTTTATATTTCTTCTTCTTCTTCCTCCTCCTCCTCCTCCTCCTCCTCCTCCTCCTCCTCCTCCTTCTCTTCTTAAGGGATACTCTTCAACATTCCATGTAATACTGGTTTGGTGGTGATGAATTCCTTTAGCTTTTTTCTTGTCTGTGAAGGTATTTACCTGATGTTCAATTCTAAATTATAGCTTTTCTGGATAGAGTAATCTTGGTTGCAGGTCCTTACTATTCATCACTTTGAATATTTCTTGCCACTCCCTTCTAGCCTTCATAGTTTCTGTTGAGAAATCAGATGACAGTCATATGGGCACTCTCTTGTAGATAACTAACTGCTTTTCTCTTGCTGATTTTAAAATTCTCTCTTTGTACTCCCATTTGACCCAGTAATCTCACTTCTAAGAATATATCCCAAGAAATCAGAAATACCAATCAAAAAGGACTTGAGTGCCCTAACCAGTTTGGCTCAGTGGATAGAGTGTCGGCCTGTGGACTGAATGGTCCTTGGTTTGATTCTGGTCAAGAGGATGTACCTTGGTTGTAGGCACATCCCCAGTAAGGGGTATGCAGGAGGCAGCTGATCGATGTTTCTCTCTCATCAATGCTTCTAACTCTCTATCCCTCTCCCTTCGTCTCTGTAAAAAATCAATAAAATATATAGTTTTTTAAAAGGACATAAGCACCCCTGTGTTCACAGAAGCACAATTTACAATAGCTAAGATTTGGAAACAGCCTAAGTGCCCATCAGCAGATAAGTGGATTAAAAAACAGTGGTACATCCACACAATGGAATACTATGCTGCTGTAAAAAATAAGGAACTCTTACCATTTGCAACAGCATGAATGGAACTGGAGAGCATTATGCTAAGCAAAATAAGCCAGTTGGAGAAATATAAGTATCATATGATTTTACCCATTTGTGGAATATAATGAACAACATAAACTGATGAATAAAAATAGAGCCGGAGGAAAAAAAATTATTTTAGAATAAAATTCTCTCTTTGTCTTTAGCCTTTGGCATTTTAATTATAATGTGTCATGGTGTAGTCCTCTTTGAGTTCCTCTTGTTTGGGACTCTCTATGCTTCCTAGACTTGTAAATCTATTTCTTTCAACAGGTAGGGGAATTTTTTTGTCATCATTTCTTCAAATAGGGTTTCAATATATTTTTCTCTCTCTTCTTCTGGTACCCCCCCTCATGTGAATGTTGGTATGCTTGAAGGTGTCCCAGAGGCTCCTTACACTATCTTCACATTTTTTTATTTTGTTGTTGTTGTTGTTGTTGTTATTTTTTGCTCTCCTGCCTGGGTGTTTTTTGCTTCCTCATATTCCTAATCTTTGATTTGATCTTCAGAATCCTCCACTCTACTGTTGAATCCCTATAAACTATTCTTTATTTCAGTCAGTGTATGCTTAATTTCTGTTACTTTTTCATATCTTTGATTTTCTCACTAAGACCCTTGAAAGTCTCATTAGGTCCCTTGAAACTTTCATGAAGATCTTTGAGTATCCTCTAGCCATGGTTTTGAACTCTGTATTCAATGGTTTTCTTTTTCTTTTTCTTTTTAATATATTTTATCAATTTTTTACAGAGAGGAAGGGAGAGGGATAGAGAGTTAGAAACATCGATGAGAGACAAACATCAATCAGCTGCCTCCTGCACATTACTCATTGGGGATGTGCCCACAATCAAGGTTCATGCCCTTGACCGGAATCGAACCTGGGACCCTTGAGTCTGCAAGCCGACGCTCTATCCACTGAGCCAAACCAGTCAGGGCTTCAGTAGTTTTCTTGTTTTCATTTCTTTCATTTGTGACATGTTTTCTTTGTCTCCATGTTCTGGCTGCTTTCTTGTGTGTGTGTGTGTGTGTGTGTGTGTGTGTGTGTGTGTGTGTGTGTGTGTGTGTTTTGGGGTTTTTTTATGTGTTAGATAGAACTGCTTTGTTTCCTGGAATTGGTAGAGTGGTCTTGTGCTGTAGGTGTCCTGTAGGACCCAGTGGCTTAGCCTACCCAGTCATCTGAGCTGTTCACTCTAGGTGTCCCCCAGTGTGGACTGTGTGGGCAGTCTTGTAGTTGAGTCTTATTGGCATTACTGGGAGGAATTGACCTCCAGACCAATTGGCTGTGAGGACCAGCTGTGACTACAGTGGAAGAACTGCTGTGTAGGACACACCCCTGTGGAGCAGAACTTGCTCCAAAGGTAAGGTGACCAGATGTCCCACTTTTGGCGGGACAGTCACGATTTTTAACAATTTGTCCCACGTCCCGTGGCATTTTAAAAAAGTCTCGATTACTCTTTGTAATATTTTAAGTAATAATAAAAAAGAAAGAAAGAAAGAAAGAAAGAAAGAAAGAAAGAAAGAAAGAAAGAAAGAAAGAAAGAAAGACCCTGGTCAATGGTGTACCGCTTTAAATCTGGTCACCTTATCCAAAGGGGCTTTGGTGCTCACTGAGTCTGCCTCTTGGGTGTATTGCTTATGAATGTGTAGTTGTAATCTGCTATGATCTGAAGCTGTCCACCAGGTGCACTGGCTAGGGTCTTCAGGGAGGTATGAAATCAGCCACTGCCTGGGGCCACCTGGCAAGAGCTACAGAAAGATCTGCAGATGGTTGCTATTTGTATTGGGCTTGGAAGTTCCCAGGTGAGGCCAAGCTGTAAAGCAAGACAGGCTGGTGCTAGTGCCAGGTCTTGGGTCTTTTATTGATAAATTTGGGGCACACTAACACCAGTTGCACCTTGTTTGAGATATTTTAGGAAAGTTTGAAGCCTGAGCCAGTATAGGCCATTCATATGGAAAAGCTGCTGCAAACAGCTTGGATGGAGCTAAAAATTGGGTGGAGTGGGGACTTAGGGAATCATCAGGGAAGAAAAAACAGTGTAGACCAGGCTGATGGAGACTGTTATATCACTGCCAGTCAGCTCTGTGTTGGGGGAGGTCCCAGCACAGGAATAATGAACCCTGTGATCACCCTGTCTGGGAGAAAGCCATCCCAGAGTTCCCACCCTGATGCCAAACAATCCAGTTCCTATCCATATGTGTCTGAATTCCCCAAAGCCATCTGGTGTTGGTGCTCAGAGGGATTGGGTCTGAATAAGTTCATGTGCTGGCCCTTTAAAAGGGACACCTGGGTCTCTATCAGCTTCTGTGTCACTCAGCCACAATTCTGGCTGTTTTTTATAGCCCAAAGTTATGGAAACTTCTCTTCCCAGCTCTGAGCCCTGGGCTAGGGATCTGGTGTGAGGCTTGTACCCTTTACTCCTCACAGGCAACCTCCACAGAGATGATCTCCCTCCTGATTGAAAACTGGCACATATGGGTGTCAGACCAGCCAGTTCTGTGTCTTCTCCTCCTACCAGTCTCAATGTATTTTCTTCTTTACTTTTCTAGTTGTAGGACTTCCATTCAGCCAGCTTTTGGCCTTGAATGATGGCTGTTGTATATTTGAGTTATAATTTTGATGTGGTTGTGAGAGGCATCGAGGACAGGAGTTTACCTACACTGCCATCTTGATTCTTCCCACACAAAGACATTTTAATGACTTAATAGAGTCACTCAAAAAATAAGCTCCCTGTGTAAGGCACTGGGAATAGAGCTTGAGCACAGATGAAATTCCTGACCACACACCTTAATGAAAGTAGAAAATGTTTATGGCATAACAACAATGAAGAAGGCAAAAGAATTACTCATTTATATAGATTCTATATGCTCTTAAATCATAGAAAGAAACTGGAATAAAATACAGTAAAAGGTCAATTGATATTATCTTTAAGGGATGGGATTATTAGCTACTCTTATTTCTTCTTTACATTTTTCTATATTTTTCAGATGAAAGCTTTTGTCAATGTTTTGGTTTTGTTTTTTAAATATTATTTTTCAATGTTTGACTTCATATAATTCTTCCTTTGTAAAGGATGAAAGCATCCATTAATAGCTGGGAAAGACTATCATGTGTCTGTCCACCTAGCATTTATTCACAGATGCTTATCAAACTTTGCCTTTAAGACAACTCGAAAGAACATAAAGGAAGCAAAATCTTGGGGCTTTAACCAGAAACCCTAAGCCATGAGGATTACACTGGACTTCACATCTGGTCCTCACGCTTCATTTCCTACTGCCTTGTTCACCTGGGCTGACCCAGGACCTCAGCTGAAGTTCACATCCAAATACTGGTATCTGTTCCACTGGTTTCTTAAGTTTTCTACCCAATGCCTGATGAGGGATCTCACTGGCTTTCCACTCTCAGCCCCACCCTTGTCTCACAGGCTCCTTTGACATTTTGATTGATGACAGCTGGTAATCAGCTCTATTCTCCCAGCCCTTGCTTCCCAGACTCTACTTAAGTACTCTCCCAGCTCCTTCAGAAGTGACACACTCACCTCCACCCTAGTTTCTGTGCCCACTCCATGATGCATAAATGACATTTCAAGCTGACACCCTTCAGGGCCTTCAGAGGATACTTCAGGTTAACCAAGGATGACATTGATTGCTAACTGTGAAAATTTTGTTACCAGCTGATAGCAAGTTTTTAATGTGAAGCCCTCTGAGAAGAGGTTTACTTGAAGAGAGGGAAATAATATTAATAATGAAGAAAACAGGCATTTGATAAAATGCAGGAGTCAACCCCAATTTAAAAAATATATGATCTTATCTAATAAAAGAGTAGTATGCAAATTGACCATCACAAGATGGTTTCCCCCGTGTGGTCAAAGATGGCCACCACAAGATGGCCAGCAAGGGAGGGCGGTTGGGGAGGGGATCCAGGCCTGCAGGGGAGGACAGTTGGGGGAGAACCAGGCCTGAAGGGGTGTACAGTTGCGGGGAACCAGGCTGGCATAGAAGGGCAGTTGGGAGGGACCAGGCGGGCAGAGGAGGGCAGTTGGAGAGGACCCAGGCCTGCAGGGGAGGACAGTTGGTGGGTACCAAGCTGGCAGAGGAGGACAGTTGGGGGGAACCAGGCTGGCAGAGGAGGGCAGTTGGGGGGACCCAGACCTGCAGGTGAGGACAGTTGTGGGGGACCCAGGCCTGCAGAGGAGGACAGCTGGGGGGACCATCCTAGCAGGGAAAGGGCAGATAGGGGCAATCAGGCTGGCACAGGAGCAGTTAGGCGTTGATCAGACTGGCAGGGGAGTGACTGGGGGCAATCAGCAGGCAAGAGGTTGAGAGCCAGCAGTCCTGGATTGTGAAAGGGCAGTCGGACATCCCTCAAGGGGTCCCAGATTGGGGAAAGGGTGCAGGTTGGTCTGAGGGACACCACCCCCACCCCCCCCTACCCCTACCCCCTACCCCCACTCCGTGCACTAATTTCCTGCACTGGGCCTCTAGTAAAAGCATATTTATCAAACCAACAACAAACATTATATTTCAATGAAATACTAAAACCATTAAAATCTGGACTAAGACATAGATGGCTCCCTCACCAAAATCATTCAATCTATTTTTACAAATTATCCTTAATGCAATGAGACAAGTAAATTGAGTATAAATGTTAAAGGAAACAAGCCCATATAGGTATGGATATACAGAAATAATTATACAGGGTGGAGCAAAAATAGGCTTACAATTGTGAACCTATAAACACAGAGTTTATTCTTGTGTTATCATTTATTAGTTATTATATTATTTTCCATACTAGAGGCTCAGTGCACAAAACTCTGGGGGGGATCCCTCAGCCCAGCCTGTGCCCTCTCGCAGCCTGGGAACCCTTGGGGGGATGTCCACCTGCTGGCTTAGACCCACTCCCCAGGGGATCAGACCTAAGCTGGAAGCCAGACATCCCTCTGGCAGCCTGGGAGCCCTCGGGGGATGTCCACTTGCCAGTGGGGAGCAGGTCTAAGCTGCAGTCAGACATCCTTAGCGCTGCTTAGGAGGCAGGAGAGGCTCCCACCACCACCACTGTACTGGCAGCCATCAGCCTGGCTTGTGGCTGAGCAGAGTTCCCCTTGTGGGAGTGCAGTGATCACCAGGGGGCAGCTCCTGCATTAGTGTCTGCCCCCTCCTGGTCAGTGTGTGTCATAGGACCAGTCATTCCCAGTCGTTCTGCTATTAGGGTCCACTTGCATATTAGCCTTTTATTATATAGGATAGAGGCCTGATGCACGGGTGGGGGTCAGCTGGTTTGCCCTGAAGGGTATCCTGGATGAGGGTGGGGGTACCTGGCCAGCCTGGGTAAGGGGCTGATGGCTGTTTGCAGGCTGGTCACATTCCCTTCAGGGTAGGGGTCCCCACTGGGGTGCCTGGCCAACCTGGGTGAGGGGCTGATGGCCATTTTCAGGCTGGCCACGCCCACGGGCTGGAAGCAGGTATCTGGGATTTATTTATCTTCTATAATTGAAATTTTGTAGCCTTAAGCGGAGCTCAGGGCCGGCCAGGGCAGGTGGGAAGTTTGGCTTCCTCCATTGGCAAGGCAACCCAAGCCTCCTGCTCACTCCAGCTTCGTGGCACCCGCAATCCTGGTGATGGAGTGAGGGAGTGACGGAGTGATCGAGTGACAGTTAATTTGCATATTATTCTTTTATTAGATAGGATTCTTAAGTGATGAACAGCTATGAACCTATTTTGCCCCATCCTGTATATGACTATATACCTAGAAAAGTATACACCTATTTTTTAAATCTAGTATAAATATTGAGAAAATTTGATGAATTAGCTACATATAATAAATGTACAAAATTCAAAAGCTCTTACTTATGCTACCAATAACCAGTTTAAAAAGAAAATGGAGTTACAGAACACAAGTTAGTATACAAAAGTCAATTGCTTTCCTATATGCCAGCAATAAAGAAGTGAAATTTGAAATTAAAACCACACTATCATTTATATTATCACCTCCAAAAATGAAATACTTAGATACAAATCTAAAAAAATATGTATGCAATCTATATGAGGAAAACATGATAACTCTAAAGAACAAAGTCAAAGAAGATCTAAATAAAAGGGAAAATATTCCATGTTCATTGATAAAAAGACTGAATATCGGGGAGAAACAAGATGGCGGCATAGGGTAGACACCATATATGCAGCTGTGAACAACTATTTCAGAAAAACCACGAAAAGAACACACGGACACCACTCGCACCCACAGGACGCTGGCTGAGTGAAAATCCTACAACTAGAGAAGAGTCTGAGACTCAGAGGAGTGGCGGAAGCAAAGTACAGAGGTACGGAGGTGCGCGCACGGGCTCGGGGAAGGGCTGGTACCGGAGGTCGCGGTTCTTTTCCAAAACGGAGAGAGCCACAAGCTCCCAGCGGCCCTGAACTCCAGTTCCAGGCGAGTTTCTGAGGTCCCACAAACACCCAGAGAAGGGGGACTGACTGGCACCGGGTGGAAACCCAAAGCGGGTTTCTCTCAGCGTTGCTTGCAGCAATTACCGTGGGACACAGAGACCTGGTGTCTCTCAGCGCAGGGCTGAGAAGCGCCATAGCTATTTGCTCCGCCCCGCCCGGCGAACTCCCCGAGGCCCCGCCCCTCCCAAGTGCGTCAGAGGCTTC